>JBBMKA010000009.1:6839187-6861939 GCA_037833695.1 Sechiopsis laciniata | reverse complement strand
AATTCCTATCCACTAACATGCAAGCAACAGAAACAGGCATACAAGAAAGTAATTAGAGAAGTCCCGCAGGGTCCACACAACCCAGGGAGGGAAATCCTTACTTGAAACACAAGCTGACACAACAAGTAGATAATTTGCTCCTTGAGCTGTAGATAACAACCTAGCAATAAAATATTAACAATTAATTAATATCTTATTTAATACACACAGATAGCTGCTTGGACCAACGTCCAACAAGCTCGGAAGGGAGACTCACCCTAACCGAAACCCTAAGGCTCGGCAACAGCTCCCTCAGCAGGCTGGTTCTCGGTGGGCGTGTGGTAGTGCGTGCGAGGGCGCCTCGGCTAGGGAGTGCTCGGGCTGGGGTATAGCACTGGCGGGTGGACGGGCTACTGCTGGGGCCTCGCTGGGTGAACAGCGTGTCGCACGGGTGGGTTAGAGCGTGCGGCGGATGCGCGGGCGAACTGGAGCTTGCGGGCGAGCTGGATGCTGCGAAGCGCGCTGGAGCGATACGCGGGATCTGGCTGCTGGTGTTCGCGATCGCGATGAGGACACGCGATCGGCTGAGGGTAAAGACACGCGGATGGCGAGTTGTGGCCTGGGCGTGCGCGCGAAGATTCGAGCGAGGGGCTGGCGACGCGCGATCTGCTGCTCGAGGTCGGGTGCTACACGCGTGGCTGGCAAGTGTGCGCGCGGATGGAGGCTAGCCAGCGATGGGCTGCTCAGCGAAGGAGGAGTCTCGACTCGGTGGCTGCTGCTCGGTGAAAGGGCTTGTTGCGATGGGGGAGTAACTTGACTAGCTTCTTCCTTTGAGAGAAAAGGTGTCTTCGGAAATTGGTGAGGAAAACCAAATGAAAAGATCGGCTAAATACTCCTAGGGTTCGGAAAAAGCAAGGGGAGAAGGAGGTTGCGACACGTGTCCTCTCTCGGTCAAGGGTTCGAGTCCTGGTAAGTGCAACTTTAATTCCTATTTTCAAATAAATAACCCGAAGCTCTAAAACTTCTCCAAAAGGTCAAGCTATCTCCGGAAACCTAAAACCGAAGAACTCAACTCAATAAAATTATTTGAATCAATCTAAAACCCTGGCAAATTACCAAACTACCCCTGGAGGCAAAATTACCAAAATGCTCCTAGAGGTCCAGAAAGCCCTAACGGCCCAACCGAACCACAGAAAAGTAACCGAACGTACCTAGAAAACTGGAATGGAAAACTGGGCCGTTACAGCAAGTCATGTAATCCCCACAGACATAATCAGGCAGCAAGCTAAGAGATTCTTTTATAAAACTCAATTTTATTTTTGGGATGAGCCATATTTATGTAGGCAATGCATATACGGAATCATTCGGTGATGCGTAGAGAAGTAGACGATGAACGATATATTAGAAGCCTACCACCCATCGCCTTATGGAGGAAACTTTGGTGGAATGCTCACAACAGCAAAAATTTTCCAGTCAGGTTACTTCTGGCCGAACATCTTTAAGAATGCACATCATTACGCTAGAACCTGCGATAAGTGTCAACAAAAGGGAAATATAAGCAATAGGTATGAAGTGCCATTGACCTCGATTCTAAAAGTCAAATTATTCGATGTTTGGGGCATCGATTTCATGGAACCATTTTCTCTTTCGAACGGGAATTTATACATCTTAGTAGATGTTAATTATGTTTCCAAATGGGTGGAGGCGATTGCCACCCCTTTAAATGATGCCAAAACCGTTATAAAATTCTTTCACGAGAATATTTTCACCAGGTTTTGTATGCCGCAAGCATTGATTAGTGATGAGGGAACACAATTCATAAATAAAGCGATGGCTCATGTGCTGAAAATGTATAATATTATGCATCTCATCACAACCCTTTATCACCTGCAGACTAATCGTCAAGTAGAAGTCTCCAACCGTAAAATCAAAAGTATCTTAGAGAAAGTTGTTGGACCTTCTCGGAAAGACTGGTCTTTGCGATTAGATGATTCTCTCTAGGCTTATCGCACCGCATTTAAAACTCCATTGAATATGTCGTCAAACCCAATTGTGTAAAGAAAAGCTTGTCATTTGCCATTAAAGCTCGAGCATAAAGCATTGTGGGGGCTTAAAAGGTTAAACCTCGATCTTTAAAAATCTAAGCCTACTAGAATGCTGCAATTATTTGATTTGAAGGAACATAGGTACTTCGCATATGAGAATGCGAAGCTATACAAGGAAAAGACAAAAAAAAAAATGGCATGACTGCAGACTAATCAGAGAACTTTCGAAGTAGGACAAAAAGTTATTTTATTTAACTCACAACTTCATTGGTTTTCAGGAAAGCTTAGATCCAAGTGGTCTAGGTCATTCTGCATTACACAGGTTAATTCAGAAGGAGCAATTTGGATAAAGAATGAGTCAAAGGGGAATGAATTTGTGGTGAACATCCAGAGACTTAAGCATAATTGGAATGAAGATGTCTAGTGCAGGATATCTTCATTATCCTAGATCAGAAAATAAGCGTAGAAGCATGCACTTGGAGCCAATGCGTATCGGTACATTTACATTTCCGCTCCAAGCATGCTAGTTGTAATTTTTTCTATCTTCTTATGCAAGAAGTATAATTACTACTTAGTTTTTTTTTTTTTTAACTTTCAATTTAGTTTTCTTTAGTTTGTATGGAATGTTTGGGATGTTATTTTGGTTACTTGACGAGATTGTAACAATAAGAGCAGTCCGCAGGAATTTAGAATATAATCAAATTAGTGCAGTAAATTCGGTAGGATATCGAGCCGTAAAATTAAAGATTGCTAATCTGACGGTTAGCAATGCACTCATGGCCGCCTGCGAATTGAACCAATGGCCTGACACAATTGCGGCGATTGGTTGCTAGGAAGATCTTGCCCCCTCGCTTGATATTTAAACACCCTTGAACCATACTCTTTTGCCTATCCGACCAACGTCTTAGAAAAACCCTACCTTTTCTTCTCCCTTAAGCCACTATCTGCATTCACCAATGGCAAGAATGACTGCTCGTAATTATAGCTGATGGTGGAACTTGCGGAGAGAGAGGCAACGTGTGGTCGAACCACCACTCAGTCTAGGCAGAGAAGATGTCACACTCATTAACCCGAAAGATGAACGATCAAGAGAAAGCAATACAAGCCAAAGGCATATATTCATCTAGTCAGCCCGCATTGAAGAAAGAGGAAAAGAAAAATCTTCAGAAGCCTCTAGAGAAGAAAGAGCAGTGACGTTTGCACCTCGTCAGTTGTGACCGATGGTGTTGATTGATAGCTCCAAGACTTTGGGGTATTTCGCAGGTCTAACACTTTCAATGGAGGGACGCGATATGGCTAATTTTGATCAGAGGATGGCAAACCTAGAGCGAAGAAGGGCAACAACCAACATTCTGGGCACCTCTAGACCTGTTGAGGTAGCCCATGTTGCTGCCATCGAAGAACGGCCGCATTGGAAAGGAAAAACGCCAATGGATGAAGGGCGGTAAGATAAATGCATGGGAGGAATGACGGCGTTGGATGAGCTTTATATGCGGAAAATTAGAAATAAAGTTTTGGGAAACGCTGCACATCAACCAACCAAGCTCACATGCATAGGGGGATTGACGAAAGCAATAGAGGCGGGGCCTTCCGGCCATACCCAAGTGTCTACTCATCCACCAAATAGGCGAGGTAGTGAGTTGAGAAAACTCGAACTTCGCCTGTTGCAGCTCTCAAAGAGAATGGATGCATATTGGAGCTATGCAAGAAGCGTGATATTGTTGTGCTATTTCAAATCCTTGCATCTCTAGCTCCCCGATTACGCTTGCCACTTTTTCCAAACATCATCGACTGTTTCTTCCACCGACTCTGACAGCACAAATTCTGTGAAAGAAGATTAAAAGGAAGTTTCTGTCTTTTCTCGCATTACACTTGGCTCTATTGTTATTCACGCATAATATTTAATACAATTCTCTTCTTTGTTAATCTCCAGTTCAAGTATCTTAATTTGACCGATACTATGTTGATATCTCACTTTTTAATTTTATGTTTTAAAAACACTGTCTAAATATGCTAAATACTTAATCAACCCCGAGACTTTAATTGCTATTATTTCTACTAAGGCTGTCTAGGGACGAGCTCTTTTTTGACTTGTGACAAATGGTTGAATCCAAAAGCTTGAAATAGGGAAATTGAGTCTTAGAACAAACTATGTTTGGGGGAACTAAGCCTCACCTTCATTAAGAATAATGAAGATTTTAAGTTTGAAGGTGATGGCAAGCCCAATAGTGTATAGAGGAGAGAAAAGTAAAGAAAAGAAAGGATATTGATTGATTTCAAGGAAAAAAAAATTTGCGAAAATAAAGATAAAAACATTTTGAGCAAAAATGAAATACACAAAAAAGTGAATAGCCATAGGAATCCCAAAGTACTCCGTTGTCCACCAAAAGCGCAAGCTTGAGACATTCCATTGCTTAGGTGGAGTGCTTCATGCTAAAGTGAATCATGCTAAGAACTATAGAATTGTGGATATGAATGCAACCCGAGTAGGAATGTGGAAAGCATAGAGGAAATCCTCGAGAGATTTGAGACCTAAATAAATAGCCTCGGACATAATTTTTTGGACAAACTTAGGATGATCAAGGGGTTGATTGAGTTGTTTTAAAGTCAGAAATTTTAGCATCGAGAAATGTGCATTTTATTAAGAACAATTAGGAAAAGAACCAAGGTAAATGAGAGGGAGTTCTAACAAGGGAAGAACTCGGATGATCAAGTGCACGACATATTAAGATAGGATGAATAAAAAAGAAAAAGAATTTTTTTTTAGCGAGAAGTAAAGCGCGGCATTACGATGATTATACTACTTGTAACATTTTTTTCACCTATAACAACATCGCTCAAGACTAGCAATGATTCAAGTTTTGGGGTTTGAGGGTCAATATTTTTAGGACAATTTAGAATCATTGTTGTACTTTATTGCGGAAATCTAATGCAAAAATGTGAATATAATGAATAAAATGTGGAAAAGACTAATGCTTATGCATTAGAAGGAATAAAGAACAACTATGCACTGATGAACATTTTTTATAGGAAGAGTGATGCGAAGTAGAAACTAAAGAAATGTGATGCGGAGCAGAAATTGAAGTCAGCAGTGCAGAACTGGGAAATACGAAATGGATATGGAAGTATTGATGTGGGTGTAACAGATCGGATCAGATACCAAAGCCTCATCTAAATGAATAAGGAAAGAATTAGATGCAGAGCGAATGTCAACAATCAAACCGTTGGTGAGACAAACTGCTATAATTATGGGATTCATACCTTAATCAGGAAAGACGTGATTGACGAAATCAATCAGAGGAAATCTGTCACCATAACTCAGCAGCTGTTCAACATGAGAAGTTTCGAAAACATCTCGAGGAGCCTATAAAAGCTGATCAAGACAACCATATAAGAGTGGACCTGCATAGAGTTCACACTCATATTTAGACATTTTATTTATTTTCTCTTTTGTTCTTTGTTAAGACTAATTTTTGCAAGTATACGATTTAGCATGTTGATTTTCATGTCGTTGTTTGAATTTTTCATTTGCATTATGAACTAATTTCGTTAAGGCAACGTTAAGGAAAAATGGAATAGCTTACACATGTGTTAAGAGGATCTATGGAGGAATTAACCAGAGCATGTTCATTTATGAGATAATTCTAATAGTAAGTGTCGATTGACCATCCACACAAACTAGTAGGTTGTTAAATCGGAAGATGAAATAATCTAAGGCTAAATTCCATGTTCATTAAGTTAGTATGAAGTCTTTTATACTTTAAATTGAAGTTTAGGAATATACACTTAGACCCCATTTGGTAATCATTTGGTTTTTTATTTTTTGTTTTATAAATTTAAGTCTATTCTTACTTAAATTTCCTACAATGTGTTCTACCTTTCCTACAATCTATCAATCTTTCCTTAAGAAAACATGTGAACGCTAACCAACTTTCAAAAACAAAAACAAGATTTTGGAAGCTACTTTTTTTTGTTTCCAAATTTTGGTTTAGTTTCTATAAATATAGGTGAGATGTAGATCCAAGTAAGAAAAAACACATGGTAATGTAGTTATTGTAGGCTTAAATTTCAAAAACTAAAAACAAAAAATCAAATAGTTATCAAATGGGGCCTTAACTACTGCATACGTTCCGCCAGAGTACATTACATTGAGTTCCAGCGGAAGTCGGACTCAGTGTGAGAGAAGGCGGAAGCCGACGTTTGTTAAGCGAAGTATAATAGTTAATCTTCATCGTATTATTTTTTCATAGCACTGTGAAAGCATTCTATGAGTACCTTAGTTGCGCCTTTCTTCTCAATTTACTTAGCATATTTTAATTTTCTTTTGTTAAGTGCAAGATAAACTTTACAAAAAACTCCTTATTGTTCCATTCAATTCTAAACTTCAGCTATTGGTGAATCACAGTCCCTATGGAGATCGAGAATTTACTTATAACTTGCTTCAGACCGCATATATTTGCACGAGTGTAGGTTAATTCTTATATGGGTCTGATTCAACCGATCAAGTCTACCAATGAAATACAGTCGCTGTTTACATAAACTCGTAAACTTTATTGATGTTATACATCAATTCAGGCCTAGTGATAGTTGTAGATACCATATTTTGATATTTTATTTTTGTGTAAATTGTATTTCTATTTTATTATGTATATGTTTTTTTAATAAAATAAATAAATAAAATTTCAGCCCTCACGTTGAATTCCCTATTGGGAAATGGTAATAAATATCTATATTTGAGAAAAATATTAAGAAAATTTCTAAAAAGATTTAGACTTAAAATGCATGTCTAATTACGAAATCTGGGATGAGTGATAAATTAAAGGCTCGCAAAAAATACTCTTCCCTTTATTTATTTAGTTTACATTTAAATTATTAAAAAAATGCAACTACCCACCATTTTAGGATTTGAAATCTCCAACGTATATACAAATCTAATAAATCACTTTCTCAACAACAAATCTAATCATTTTTAAATAAAGGTTTGTTATATTTTAATTAAAAGAAATTGCAAACTAAATCACACCATATCTAACATTATTTATAGATTGTTATCTTATAATCAAATAATTCAAAATTAAACATAAAAATATCTATTATTTTATATTATTTAATTTACCAAATAATCCTAGAAATCATCTTAGTGGCTCATTATAGTATGGTTAATGAAATAAGGTTGAAGTCTTCATCTTTCCTCAGTATTTCGTTTGTTTTAACAAAATGTTCCATTCCACCGGTTGAAAGTTTACAAATCCACTGCACATTCATAGGTGAGACAGATGAATTTTTTCCAATCTACTAAAAAATGCACGATCGATCATTAGTCAAGGTGAAGGAGCAAAGTCTTTTCAAGAATTCAGGCAGCCAACAAAACTTTTTTAACACTTGCAAGTTTCAATAAGTCGATAATCGGTAATGGAGGTCACACCGATTACAATTGTCTTTAATAAAATTTTCGATGAGAAAAATATATAATCGAATTACAAGAAGACCATGATTGAGATCACTCATAAGACTACCTTATTTTCAACTGATATCGTCGATCGAGCCATGTCTCGAACGGGTCCAACAAAGGTAAGATGGATATACAAACTTTGTGGGAGGAATGTCCAACGATTGTTGTATCTTGGCTAAAATCATCCAGATACGTATCGAGATGTACATCCCTAACTTAGTAGATGGTTAAGTTTCGACGGTTAAGAGTATTTGCAATGTTACCTAATAAGGATGAATTAAAGAAGATCCTATGCAATCTAGCATTGGTCTAGAGCCTCCAATTTTAGACAGTTAAGTTGAATTCAAAATAGTTTACGACATGTTGCATTTAGAATCAAACGTTGGAACCCAAAGGCCTCTAAGAACACCAATAATGGCAGTGTGTAGACATTGTAGGTACGAGTTTCAATTTTGTGATATTTTAACTTTTTAGTCAAATCATATCATTTGAATAAATTTCAGGGGGTGCATCCGTATGGAAGAAGACGTACAAAAATATTTCACAATTATGTTAATAATCATTTAAAATTTAAAACCTTTTAAAACCAATCTCCAACATAATTTGGTTCCATTTTAAAATTTGAAATTAGATTTATTTTCATATTTTATCAAAGATTTTGTGTTTTTGATTTGATATTTATTTAAATATCATAAATCTTTCATGATAGTTATAATAGAATCTAATTTTAAGTATTAAAAAAAATGAATAATAGATTGGAGGCATTTTGGTCTGTTACATATTTAATTAATTACCTATATAAACAAAATTAAATTAGATATACATTTTAAGTCAAAATTTTTTAGACATTTTCTTAATATTTTTACTCAAATTTAGACATCTATCTAGTTTGTCCTTCCTTATTATTTCTCTTCATTCCCCATAACTCCTTCCAAATTCTCTCACCAATACACATTAATGTCCATAAAAAAACTCAAATGCTCTAAGGTTTTGAGAGAAAACTTTTGGTTTATTGAAAACCTTTGATTCAACAATTAAATAAGATGTTCAATAGCAACAATAGAACTTCTTGTAGTCATTATTTCATCAACATACACTAGTATATAACAATGTTGACCATAATTTTGAGAAACAAATAAAGAGGAGTCAGCCTTTAACTTCACAAAACTAAGAGAGTAGAAGAATGCTCAAAGACTATTGTTGAATCAAATTCCAAATCTATGTATCATAATCCCAGAACAATGCCAAATAGCGATGAAATCACAAACAAAAATAAAGAAGGAGGAGAAGAAATTAACACACCGATGTAAAGTGGTTCAGACTAGCCTACTCCACTGTTTAGAATGTGAGATGATCAAATTTAATCACTCACTCATAATTGCCATTGATGAATATCAAGAGCTCTCAAATTTGGTGGCTAGGGTTTCTCTCAAAGGATGAAGGAGACCCATGGAGCTTTATATATAGCTCTATCACATACCAACAATTGGTTAGTCAACCTAACCCCAAAACTAACCCAAGTTCATTAAACTCAGCATATGGATTAATACAATTTGATGATGTGTAATTCATATTTAACAAATTTTATCCTCTTGAAGTACATATCATAAATGACATCATAATTTCAAAATTCTAGACAAAAATAGATCATAACTTTGCTCGCGAGCAAATCAGAACGGTCTTCAAGACCTTAGAATTTAAAACTTCAGCAGGACGATGAATTACAACCACCAACAGCAACCTGAACTTGTTCTCCAAAGAACATCTTCGAAAACAGACAAATCATAAAAACAAATGTTGCCAAGTAACATGGAATCAAACAAATGAGGAAATACCCCTCAAAACGACATAAGCAGCATAAATTAGAGTCAATATATCTAGAACAAATCAACTCATCAGAAATAAATGCATTTAGAACCATAATGACCCTAAAAAACAATAGTCAGAATAAAAAATTGGAATGCTTAGAATGCTGCACCAAAATAAGTCAAACTTTCATGTAACTGCTGTAACAAACTCACTAACCGTGCTATCATAATGGCAAGAAATAGAAGCACAAAAAAAAAAAATCCAAATGGACAAACAAACCTCTTCCATATCAAACTCACAAATCAAGAAATCTTCAAACGGCAACAAGTTAAGAGATCTGTAAACTCCATACAACAAGCCTACCAGATGCAACAAAAAAATCATCTACAAATGATAAAAGCAGATGATGCAACTTACACTAGTAGTCTCGCTAAAAACATAATGAGCAAAACGATTTGCTTGGAAGACCATAATCAAAACAGATTTCTCACTAAAGAGTAGACAATCATGAAAGAGACAAACTGCTCAGAAAACTGCAACCAACACTGACCAATGCAATCTAAGCCCAACAATGAGGATACATACAAGAACACAAATGGAGAAAGAACATTTATCCCCTCTTCATGTATGTAACCAAAAGTAAATGAATCTACATCAGAACGAGAGTATGCAATACCCTCTAGAACGAACTTAATCACAAACTAGCAATAACAGACAATGAGCAAACAAATTTCAGGTCTCACCACAAACATCCTACATGAAAAATCCAACAAACAAGACAACTCCTTATCAAACAACAGAACGTTGCACTCTAAACGAACAAGAATATCCTCGGGTTCAAGGGCAACTGAGATAGGATCAGAACGTGCAAAGTCACTGACAATTACTGAAGGCTCAACAAACAGATTTTCAGATGCATAAGCAGAATCAACAACATAGATAACTTCTGGTGAAAACCCAATCAAATTTTCAAATAGAGTCTCAAAATTATTAGATACTACATCAATCTCGTGCTGAAAAGCTTTGCATTGCAAAATGTATAAACCATTTTTAAGCTTTCCAGACAACTTAATTTTCTCATTTTTACTCACAGTGAGTAATCCATTTCAAGATGAGTAGTTATAACCAACAGCATCAAGTATACCCAATGAGATAAGGTTTTGCTGAAGGCTTGGAAAGAATTTCACATCTGTTAGCATCTTGACAGAATCGTCATCCATGCTAAACCAAACAGAACCTACTCCCTTAATCTCTAGCTGAAGGTTATTTGCACAAAACCTTGCCATTGCTTAGAATTTCCAAATTTTCAAAATTGTGCTCAAAAGGGGACATCTAGAATGAACAGTCAGAGTCCATAATCCACAAATTATCAGAAGGGTCCAAATTTTCAGAATTTTCGGCCAAGAGCACCTCGCCCGTATCATAATTCTCGAGGAAGATAGCTGAGTCATCAACTATCCTAACAGGTAACTTGCCTTTCCTCTTAAGAATAGGACATTCATACTTAGTATGATCATCTTCCCTACAGTAATTGCAAGTAAATTTTTTCTGCTCTAATGGTTGTTTCCCCTTTGCAGAATTAGAGCTTGATTTACTTAATGAACTGTCTTGACCTTTAGAAGACTAAGGCCTTAGAATCTTTCTTTTCAATTTTCATCTCCAAATCTCTAGATCTCAAAGAATACAAAATAATGTCTGTGGTCAAAGTGTCTCTACCGTACTTGATGACTGATTTAAACTCTTTGAAATTTTTGGGTAACGAATTTAGGAGAATGATTGCTTGAATCTCATAATCGAGCTTCTCCCCATAATTGGCCAGGTCGCCACAAATTTTGTTGAATTCTTCAATGTTTTCTTCCAAATCCTTAGAAGGATCATCTAAGGAAATTTGCAACCTTTTGTTGCACTAAAATGGCTTTTATTTTCTTTTTCCACAAACCAAAATCTCCTGACCCCTCAAATTTATCTAACTGAAATCTAGCAGACATCTTATGCGGATTATCAAATTTCAGGAAAATAGTGAAACTTAGAAAAATCAAGTAAGCCTTTAAATGAAAACAGCACAAACGACGAGTCAACCAAAATTCAAATAATCCAAACAGATCAAAAAGCAACCATCACAATAATCAGTCTCAGAATTTCAAAATAGCAAATTCAAATTTAGTCCAATATCAGAATTGCAAACAAAATTCCAACTCCAAATAACTTCTCGACAATCGCATGCTCAACACAATTTTCCTCTTGCAATTTAAAAGAAAAAAGCATGAACAAAAATTTCTAGTTACAATTTTAATTATCAATATGTAGCATAGCGACAAAATTTCAGCATGATAAATTAATTTCCAGCACAAATACCTCAAATCAGAAAATAGCATCTCAAATTTGTACAATAATGCAATCTCAATATTAAGCTGGAGCTTCAATTCTAATTTTGAAATTCCAATACAATATGTTCCAGACCAAGCAAGAATGCCAAATTAATTTCACATTGAAATTGTCAAAACCACATCTGCAATTTGTGCAACATTCCATAAATATTCAGCCACAAGAATTGACCAATCACATTTGATTAACAAATGTGAAATTAATCCATAAACTAACTAATTCACCGCTTCAGATTTATCCAAATCATGCCAGAAATTCATTGTACCTAATGGTCAATTTTTGACAAAGCACCGCCGACTCTGAATTGCCGCCTCAAATTGTCGAGAATAAATAATTGAAAGTTGCCGGAATTAGGTGCTGAAGTCAAAATTGAACAATTTCCAAAACACCGTTAATTCAATCGATCGCCAAAGTCAAATTAAATTTTCGATTTCATCAAGCCGCTTGCAAATCGACTTAGAAATCCTCAAATTTCAACCAAAATTCATGAACAATTTCGATGAAATCATCATCTAAACGCTAGAAATGCAATGAACCTTAAATTTTGGAAGCAGAGCAAAACGCAAACCAATTTCCATATGACAAAATGCGAACTAGTCGTTGCAAAGGAATCCAAATGAAATCAATAAACTCAGATGTTCCAAAATAAATCAAATTTTGAATCAAATTTCATGTATGATAGAAGATTAACTCATAATTTCAAAAATAACAGAGTAAAAACAATCCAGTAGAAGCAAAAAACTCCGCTCTGATACCAATTTGTTGAATCCAATTCCAAATCTATGTATCATAATTCCAGAACAATGCCAAATAGAGATGAAATCACAAAAAAAAAAAAAAAAAAAAGAGTAAAGAATGAAGAGAAGAAATTAACACACCGATGTAAAGTAGTTCAGACTAGCCTACTCCAATGTTCAGAATGTGAGATGATCAATCTTGATCACTCACTCATAATTGTCATTGATGTATATCAAGAGCTCTCAAATTTGGTGGCTAAGGTTTCTCTCAAAGGATGAAAGAGACCCATGGAGCTTTATATATGGCTCTATCACACACCCACAATTGGTTAGTTAACCTAACCCCAAAACTAACCTAAGTTCATTAAACTCACCATATGGGTTAATACAATTTGACGATGTGTAATTCATATTTAACACCTATCAAACCAAGCATGAAGTTCTTGTTTAAGTCATTACAAAGCTTTTTGCAGTTACACACTTGATAAGAATTAAAGAACATTTCTGGTGATTGAAACATATATACCTCTTCATTAAAAATAAATAAATAAAACATGAAGGAATGCACTTTTGATGTCCATCTGTCTAAGAGACCACCCATGGTAGTGCAAGCATAAACAGAACACAAATTGTTACTTGTTTAACCACAAGGTTGAAAGTGTCACTATAATAAATGTCCTATTTTTTGTGAAATCCTTAAGCTACAAAACTTGCCTTATATCGAGCCACAGACCCAGAATGCTTCATTACTTTGAAAACCCATTTGCACCCGATAACTTTCTTATTTGAGGGAGGGTTTACCAACGTCTTAGGGAAGAGTTAGGCAAATGATAATTTGTAAACTAGTTCACACATAAATTTGAAGGAACAAGATATTAACCATTAGATTGTGCAGAATTTTGATGACATTGTGCATCAAGAGAAGGTAGAAAAGAGGAAGATGGAAATTTGATTTCATTAAACAACACATGTCTTGATATATACAATCTCCCATTTGATGCCAATGGCTTATAACCTTTATGAAATTGGTTATATGCAAAGAACAAACATGGAGCATACCTTAGTTCAATTTTGTGTTGATTGTAAGCTCTTAAGAAGGGTTACCAAAGACAAATGAAAGTCTTAAGAAATGTATAGTTTGGTTTAATCTCAATGAGTTTTTACAAAGGAGATAATTGATGGACTATAGTAGGAATTAAGTTTAACAAATATACCGTTGTAGAAAAGGCATCATCCTAAAATCCAATTATTATAAGGCATGAGAAAAGAAGAGTAAGCCCAATATCAACAATTTATCGGTGTTTTTATTCTATAATTCCAATTTTTTTGGAAGTCTAAAGAGAAGAGAAACAATGTTCAATACCATTTTGTTTTAGGAAAGGAGTGAATGCACAAAACTCACCCCATTATCACTTTGAAGTCCTCGAATTGAGTGACTTGTTAGCAGCTTCTGACTTGGCATTTAAGAAGTAAATCCAAGTGTATCTCGAAGTAAAATAAAAAAAAACTTACATAGTACTTATAGCCATTTTTTTATTGTTTAAACAAGGGACAAATTCAAGCATAAAATGTGTTTTGAGTATATGATTTATAGTAGCAGTAAAAATAACTTGTAGAAGTTGGCGGATTCTTGGAATGATCCTTCTTCGGATTAAAAACATATTATCCATCAACCTCATTTGCTTAAAGAAGTATTTGGTCAGTTTTGATATCTTTCACATAACAAGAATAAAGATGAAATTAAAAAGAACTTGGTTATCTTTAGAGGGTTAAGGCACACTAATAAGATTATTCGCAATGGATTATACATGTAACATGTTGTTAAGTTGAAAAAGATTAGGGGATTATGAAGAATCAGTAAGAAAAGAACTTCCAACGTTTAAGATTTGAAAATCTAAACCATTTCCAATATGAACAAGTTTTTTTCCTTCGTATTTAAGAAAATAAACAGATTAGAGATGTCATTTGTCACATGATTAAAGGCACTTGAATCATGATACAATTTATTATCCTAATTAGTGTTGATTAAGTTTTTTTCCTATATTGATCTTGCTTCCAAGATTCACTACTTTGAGAATCTGAATAGTGTTGATTAAGTTTGACAAGTTCCTCTTATTGAAAAATTCATTCTTGAGATAGAAGAAGTTCTTTAATAGTGGATTAGACCTATTAAAGCTCTGATAACATCAAAATATTTGAAAGTATATGTAACAAGAGAGAAGATCAAAAGAAACTCAGAAGGAATAACATTCATTTTATATCTTCCGATTGTAAGATCTAGATTCGAAAAAAAAAAAAAAAACAATAAACACAAATAACAATCGCACAAGCTTTTTGATTCTCGATTGGAGAGGCAATGCACACAAAAATTTCTCTAAAACAATTTCCTTTATTTCTGAATTAAACTTTCTCTGTAACTCTCTACACAATTTTTCCTCTCTTTTGCTCTACGATTGTCTCTGCAATTCACAATGAAGGAACTCTCTATTTAGCCTATTACAAACTTGGTTTCCAAGTTCTTTCCATAAGTATTTCCCACTAATTGTTAAAACAATAAAATCTACTAATTCCCTAATCACTCTCTAAATTGACAATCCATTAATTCCTTAATTGTCTAGACATTAATTCCTAAATTAATTATTCCATATTCCAAAAATACATTTAAGTTTATTCCAAAAAAACTCCTCTTTAAACTTAAATGTTCCTGCCATCCGCCATGCCAATCATCTTATTGAATTTCTCGAACAATACTTTCGGAAACGACTTTAAAAATATCCACAATTTGATCCTTGCTCGCTTCAACGCCTTCCAATGCGAATAAACTGACTCATCCATGAACCGATGAGCAATTTCAACACTTAATGCAAGATTCATTCTCGCAACGAGAGCAAAAACTTCATCATAGTCAATTCCTTACTTCTGCTTATATCTCTTTGCAATAGGTCGTGCTTTGTCCCACTCTATCTTCCCTTGCGCATTCATCTTCTTCTTGAATTCCCACTTCACACCAATCGGCTGACTTGCATTCGACAATTCTGTTAGCTTCCATGTATCATTGTGCTCTATCGCAATAATCTCTTCATCCATTGTGGTTTGCCACTTCTTGTCTCGCACTGCTTCCTCAAAGTTAATATCTTCCGCATCTACTAAAAGATAAACAAGATGTACCTTATTTGTCACATTGTACAATTTTTACAAACTCCGCATTCTAGGTTATTGTGGTTCTTCTTCTTCTTCTTCAATTGTTTCAGCCTCTCTTGGCATACTCGTTGATGCAATGACTGGTAATTCTCCAACTTCGACGCTGACTTCCATCAAATTATTTCTATCCCATTCGCTTTCTTCATTTACTCGCAAACACTTTTCTCGTACACTTCTCAAATTCAATTTATACATGTGATTTCTTTCCATCTCTACTCGAGCGATTAAACGCTTTTTCTTGTCCCTCAAATGCAACAACAGATCTTTCAAAAATACAGAATAATCCTTCTTTGTGAGTTGCCCCAAACTCAAAATATTTGTTTTGAGATCTGGTACATAATAAACATCCTAGATTGACCCTGTCAAGCCATCCTTCTGCACAAAAGAAGTCATACATTTGTCTTTTACCTTTACTTTTGACGCATCGCCAAAAAAAACATGACCATCTTCAATTTTTTGCATCTCTTTAAACAGATGCTCGTGTTCGCACATATGGTTGCTTGCCCCTGAGTCGAGATACCACATAGTTTCATCGTTGTCGCTTCCTTCTTTATGCGCTATCAAAAGTACACCATCATTCGCATTGTTTTCTACTGATAAGTTGCTTATTTCTTCAGCCCTTTTATCCGCACGAAAATCTCTCGAAAAATGCCCTTCTTCACCACAATTGTAGCATTTGTCGGAATAGAAATCACTCGCATAGTGACCAATACTTGTGACACTTGTAGCATTCAATATTTGACTGATTCGATCTACCGCCTCTTCCTAGACAACGTTCTTTTTCACGCCAATTCGCTTGTCTCGTATGTTCCTTCTCCGCATTATAACTGTCGCTTTGACTACTGCGACCATATCCACGACCTCCACGTCTGCGACCTCTAATCTTAATTTGTTTAGAATAGAGTACCTTTTCATCTTCGATCGACACATTGGTTTGAAGCGTTTGCTCTAGTGTTTCCTCTTTCTTCTTGTTCTTGCATTGCTCGTGTGTCTCAAGAGAACCAGCAAGCTCGTCAATAGTGAGCGTCGTAACCTTTAACTCCTCTATTCTTCACACTACATTCTCAAAATTATCCGTCAACGATCTCAAAATCTTTTCAACAACTTGTGCATCAGTTAGCTTTTTTCCATTGCGATTGAGTTGATTTACCACCATCTGCACAAGAGTCTGGAGACGCACTTGCTTCACTCAGTCGGCTCCTTTGAACACTTTCTCTAAAGTTTCCCACGCTTCTTTTGAAGTAGTTGCACTCGCAATCTTCTCAAAGCCTGATTTATCCACTACTCGGAAAAGCATATACAATGTCGTTTTATCATTCGATTGCGTCCCTTTCAACGCTTTGGTTTGAGTCACCGTATAACCCGTGGTGTTCTCTGGTTCTACGAAACCTACTTCGACCACTTTCCAGCATCATGAAATCCAAGCAGCTCTTTCATCTGAATGCTCCAATTCTCGTAATTTGCCTTCGTCAATCGTGGCAGCGATAATTGACCCTTATGTTCACCATCGGCTCTGATACCAATTTGTAAGATCTAGATTCGAAAAATAAAAATAATAAACACAAATAACAATCGCGCAAGCTTTTCGCTTCGGGATTGGAGAGACAATGCACACAACAATTTCTCTAAAACACTTTCCTTTATTTCTCAATTAAACTTTCTCTATAACAATCTACACAACTTTTCCTCTCTTCACTCTCTTTTGCTCTACGGTTGTCTCTGCAATTCACAATGAAGGAACTCTCTATTTATAGCCTATTACAAACTTGGTCTCAAAGTTTATTCCATAAGTATTTCACACTAATTGCTAAAACAATAAAATCTACTAATTCCTTAATTACTCCCTAAATTGGCAATCCATTAATTCTTTAATTGTCTAGCCACTAATTTCTAAATTAATTATTCCTTATTCCAAAAATACATTTAAGTTTATTCCAACACCGATGTGGAACCCAATAGCTTTTATAAAACACACCATTAGTACAAAACTAATATTACAATTATACTAACCAAACACTAACAACCACAATTAAATGTTTAACAAAGTATAGCTAACTATAGTTAGTCTTAATTAGCTCTCTTAATATCCGTGGATTGTATTGCCCTATTTAGGATGCTATTTCGACGAAGACAACTTCAACGTTGATTTGCAGTGTTTATTATTATCGGGTAATCAATGGCTTGTTTATTGTAAGCCGATCGAAGGTTTCATCGATGGCGATGGGATGTAACAACAGTCTTGATGATATCATTGATCGGAGAAACTTCGCCAAATGTTGCAGCTACAATCAAAGACAGAGACCAATAGAGAAGAAATTCACTTTTGGTCCTAATTTAAAGATGATGAAGGTACTTTTGATATTAAGAAACATTATTTTTAATTAATTTTGAACAAATAAATAGATTTAGTAATTAAAAAAAGTTAGACATCGTAAAACAAGGTTCTAAACGACTATAATTCTCCAAGAAATATATTCTAAAAGTTTGAAACCTCAAATCTCAATGAAAAAGTTCTAACCATGAAAAAGAAAAGCCAACAAGAATAATATTAAGTAGATTGAGTTTTATTGAGTCTATATCCACTATACGTCTTAGAAATAATATATTTTTCACATATAACTTATCTTTAACTAATTTTGATCATTCTTAATGGTTAATGAATACATAGATATGTTGAGTCTACTAATAATTGTTTAATAAAGTCAAACGGTCTATTTCGTAAATGTGTCACATACTCAACAAGCAACTTGAACTAAGAATATACTTATAAATAAGAGAATTTTGTTCAATAAATTTAAGGTAAGAGTACAAGTTTTTTTACCTTTAAATAAGACCTGTTTTGATCTATTGTGTTATGATAGGTTCAAAACATCAAGAAAAATAGTTTTTTGTTTTAAAATTAGTTGCAGGAGGAGGACCACAAACTCCACATAAAAAGTATTACTGCTTTCAAATAATTGAAAGAGTCAAACACTAATTTCTAGAATCGAGCTAATCTAACTCGTGACCTTGCTGTTGAACTAGATTTCTACCAAACAATGAAACTATCACACCACCAACCCTTTCGGTAAAAAAAACAATTAGTTTTTAGACACTATCAATATTAAAGAAAGAATGAAATTTAAAAAAGAATAGTTATAGACAAGGCGAAGATATA
Organism: Sechiopsis laciniata; assembly: GCA_037833695.1. Taxonomy (NCBI): domain Eukaryota; kingdom Viridiplantae; phylum Streptophyta; class Magnoliopsida; order Cucurbitales; family Cucurbitaceae; genus Sechiopsis; species Sechiopsis laciniata. The sequence continues at coordinate 6,843,174 of JBBMKA010000009.1, read as the reverse complement.
AATAGATTGCAATGATACAATGACTCAATCATTATTTACCTCAATTTACCAAATATATTAATTAGTTAATAGTAAAATTCATTTGGAAAAAATAACTTTAGTTCTTAAGTTTTGTATGAAATTGATATTTAACTTATATAATTTAAAAACAAATATTTTTATTTCGACATTTCAATAATTGAAATTTCTTAAAACATTTTATTTTGTTGATTAGAAATATAGTTTGACTAATTTTACATCCTAATATATTGATATGTGATTATTTTAATTTTGATATAAATTTAATTTTTAAAAAATGAATAAACATATAAGACTCAAAAGACAATCTAAAAAAAACTCAAAAGACACCACAAGTAAAATTGATTATTAAATACCACAAACATTATGTTTGATTTTAAAATATAGAATTAAATAATTCAACTAAACCAAAATTAATAGTAATTAACAAGAACAAAAACTTGAACGATATTAATTTATTCTGACCTAAAGATTATGAATTCAAATCTCTTCTTTATTATAGTTAACTACCACAAAAAATGTTTGGACCACTAACCCAATTTTTATATTGTTCTTATTTCGGTCATTTAGAATGTTTTCTGGTAATTGAGTTTTTTGTTTACCCATGAATGTTTAGAAATAATTAGATAACCGAATGGGTCGGTGGCGAAATTGATTATGTGTTTTGGTATTAATCTATTTCCACTCCACGGTCACAGGTTTGATCCTTAGAATCGGTATTCATAATTCATCTTCTCCAAATTTATACTAACTACTCATTTATTTGAGAGCGTACTCTTTTTATAGAGTTTGTGATCACTCTTCCAACTTATACTAAAAAAAAAAAAAATTTAAAAAAACTTGGAATAACTCTTCAATGGAGGCAGGCCGTTTGGCCATTCTTTTTCTTTTTTTTTTTTTTAGAGCATTTGGCCTTTCTCTGACCTTCATACAATAAGATATTTTAAGTAAAAAACAAAAAACAATAATATATTTATTTTGAATAAAAATGAAAAGAACAATAAAATAAAATAAAAACTTTTAGTGTATGTGGCGGCTACACACCACCGTACATGTTGTTTACAAAAAGAAAAGGTAAAAGAATTTGACCTTGTCCACTAAGTGGTTATAATGGAGGAATAATATCTATTTTAATTGCTTAATTAAATGTTATTTAATTTTGGCCTAGCTAATAGTTGTTGCATTGAATCGTGCATTTGCTATATAGTATCCATCTTTTATATTCCAACCTCGAAAAAAGTTAACATAGATTAATTAAGAATCTAATTTCAATTAAACTACTATTGTTGGTATCCTGTGAGAATTGTTCTAGTGTTATGTTTCAAAATTCTTTAAAAAAATAAATAAATAAAAATAGGAAAGAAAGAAAAAGGAAATGCTACAAAGCATATCCACATCTAATTTACACTAAAGTGGTATTTGTCTGGTTTCAAAAGAAAAAATAAAAAGTATCTGTTAAGTCATCCTAAACGTTCAAACCAAGTGGCTATAGTTTTACAGAAATATTTGCATGCTGCCCAGGCAGCATGCAAATATTACTCATAGTTTTAATGCTATTTAAAAAAAATTAAAAAAAAAAAAAAAAGAAAAAGAAAAAAAGGAAGTATGTACGTTTAAACTTTTATATTTTTATACTTGTTGATGTTGGAAAATGGTTCATCCGATTAATGAAAAATATTGTATTACCAAGAATGATCGTACATATAAAAGAGAAAAATTAACATAATAGAGTGTGAGTTTCATCAGCTCTAATACCTAAGTTTGATTCTATGATCAATAATTTGATCATTAAGACCTGTTTCATATTCATTTTATTTTTTATTTTTTAATTTTAAAATTTAAATCTATAATAACTATTTTATTATGTGTTTTTTCTTAATATCTACATCTTACCCAAATTTTTAGAAATCAAATCAAAATTTGATAATTAAAAAAAAAAAAAAAAAAAAAACAAGTTCCAAAAATTTGTTTTTGTTTTTAAAATTTAAGTAAAATATGAAATTCAATTGTAGCTTAACCACATAATTAAAACAAAAAACATATTGAAATTAGATTCTCACTAGATAGTTTAAACAGATTGAAATACAATTGATGCATTTACATACTTTTTTTTTTTAAGTTGGATAGATTAAAGTAAAGATGAAATACAATTATAAGAATTTGAGTAAGAATAAACTTAAATTTCAAAAACAAAAAATGAAAAATAAAATGGTTATGAAAGTGTCTAAAATATTTACCCCCTTCAACTTGTGCACTTTTATTTTCTTTTAATAAATTTTTGTTTACTACCAAATTTAGACTTATAATTTTACCATAATTGTCAATCATTAAATTTAAAATGTTCTCAACTCAAAATAATAAATAAATAAACATTCTCCATCTACTAACTTCTCTTTATTACAAGTTAATTGTCCATAACATTTGGTCGTGTGTTAAATTTGTTGGCCTCCACCAAGCTCTATGAGATGTTGTCCTATGTCCCTTTTCGTGTTCCCATATTCATATGGACCCACTTTTAAAGATGTCTATTTTTTTTTTTGCGGAGATCTGGTTCGAATGGGGTGACGAATTCTCGTTTAAGCGGTAATGAAAAAATCCCTGAAAGTTAGTGGGGTCAGTGACAGAGAATGTATTCCCCATCTTTATTTTCCTGATCCCCACTTCGTTTACCGTTTATTTATTATTTTAAAATTACTTTTTTCTCTTTTTTCACTTATTTGATCTTTAAATAGAAATTTTTTTATTGTATAAATATTATTTAAATGATTTTTTTTTTTTATAATTAACTAGGTAATTGAAAATTATTATATTTTTTTCCATGAGAAATTAATTATTTAAAAATATTATTTTTAAAAATACATATAAAAATTTAGATTAAAAGGAAAGGAAAGAAAATTAGTCGGAGAAAAATTCCCGACAGGGAACCTGATCCTCGTCAATTCCCAGTGGGGAATCCCTGTCCCCATCCTTGCAAAAGAAAAAAACTATGAATTTCGCAGGGATGGGGATAAGAAAGCCGCATATACACTTCCTCTTCCACGTCCCTGAAAGTTAGTGGAGTCAGCCTCGCCCCTTCTTTGAAAGCCGCATATACACTTCCTCTTCCAAATCACCATAAAGAAAAACATTTTGAACATCCATTTGATGCAATCTCAATTCAAACTTGCAGCAATAGTAGGTAAAAGACGAACAACAAACGTTTCATTATAATCAATATCTCAAACCTGACAATTTTCAAAAGCAACTAAATTCTTTTTAAGATGTTTGACTTCACATGATGATGTATATTTAATCTAATACACCGAAAAACTACCAATTACTTTTTACTATGAGCAAGTTCTCCAAAGTCTATAATATATTGTGTTCAAGAGCATCAATCTCAACATGCATCGTCTTATGCCAATCTGGATATTTTACAACTTCTGGAAAAAAGGTTGGCTCTTCGTCCTTTGAAATTTTCGCTAGAAAACATCTAGATGTTAACAAGTTATATTAAATGGTTTACCCGAGGAACTAGATCAAGAGGGAGAAGTAGTGAGTGAATTAAAGTCTATCTGTTTTTTCACAATAGTATTTGTAACATAATCATGAAATTTTATCGAGGGAAATTGTAGTGTACGATGCCCATGACCTATTATTTCAACACCTATACCAACATATTTAGTATCAACACCATCACTTCTATAAAAATATTATTAACATATTCATAATTTTTATCTTCTTATAATATTCTTAGAGCAAACTATATTTCTCATTGCAATCTTGCACAATCATGAAAAAACTCAATAAAAGAAAATATAGGGATTCCTTTATTCGCAAAAAACAACTTCAAACTCAAAAATACTTAACCATTGTCACTTCTAAAACTTTAATTAACTTTAATTTTTAAATTTTTTTTTTTTTTTTTTTTTTTTTTTTTTTTTTTTTTTTTTCTCAAATTGAGTTTCACCCCCAACCCAAAAATCTTGC
>JBBMKA010000009.1:6818774-6839177 GCA_037833695.1 Sechiopsis laciniata | reverse complement strand
ACCCAAAAAGACTTAACCATTGTTACTTTTAAAACTTGCATTGACTTTGAGTTTTGAAGTTTTTTTTTTTTTTTTTTTTTTTTTTTTTTTTTTTTTTATCAAATTGAGTTTCAACCATAACATAAAAATCTTGCATTAATTTTGCAACTTTCAAACTTTCCAATTATCAAATACATCTAAGTAGCACGAGAGTAATTATCAACAATAGTGAGAAAAAAACGTGCACCACAACCATACAAAATATTATTTGGACCCCAAATATCGCAACGAACTAGATCAAATGCACTAGATCCTTTATTTGTACTTACATGAAAAGAAATATGCAGTTGTTTACCTATAAAAAAAACTTGGCAATCAATGGCACAACTTGTACTACCAAAGACTCCTCCACTTAAAGAAGATACTACTTTCATCGAAGGATGACTTGAACATTTGTACCATAACATGCTTACATGTATAACTACCACTTTATTTGCTAGGAAATGATGAGCATGAACCGGCTGAAAAGAAATAGAATTCATAACATTGCACCTCCACTTCAATCAGATTCCTCAAACGATGGTCTGGAATATTAAAAATAGCTTGTTTGTGAAAAGAACAATACATTTGTACTATTCTAAAAGTTGAGACAAAAACAATAAATCAAGTTAGAGTAAGGAAGATATTGTTGCAATAAACTTAAATGTATTTTTAGAATATGGAATAATTAATTTAGGAATTAATAGGTAGACAATTAAGGATTTAACGGATTATAAATTTAGGAGAGTAATTAAGGAATTAGTAGATTGTATTGTTTTAGCAATTAGTGGGAAATATTTATTGAAAGAACTTTGTGACCAAGTTTGTAATAGGCTATAAATAGAGAGTTCCTTCATTGTGAATTGTAGAGGCAATCGTAGAGCAAAAGAGAGTGAAGGGAGGAAAAGTTGTGTAGAGAGTTATAGACAAAGTTTAATTGAGAAATAAATGAAAGTGTTTTAGAGAAATTGTTGTGTACATTGTCTCCCCAATCCGAAGCGAAAAGCTTGCGCGATTGTTATTTGTGTTTATTGTTTTGTTTTTCGAATCTAAATCTTACGGATATAACATATTTTCAAAACTAAGCAACATTTAATACAATATCTCCTTCCTTTGTAGCTCTAGTACTCTTACCCTTAGGAAACTGCATGCAATTGACTCACCAATTTCATGAATTCATCGATTCAACATATTTCATTCACACTTAGACGCACAAAATTTTGCTGAATTCGCCATCACTGAAATTCACATGAATACTTAAAACACCCTGCGGTACCGATTTGCACCAAATTTGCCACTGCACACATAAATTCACCGCCAAACCTAAAAATAAATTAAATAAAAAAAAAAAGGTTTTGAGAACGAAAAGAAAAATGATGGATGGTCAAAAAAAAAAAAAAACCTCTAATTTAGAGTCTCTCATAATATGTTAAAAATAGAAGAAGTCTATCTTTTCCTTTGTATTTCACAATTGTATATAGTTCACCAAAAATAACAAACCTTATTTTATATTAATTTTTTTTATCTTTTTGTTAGACTCGTCTCAATTTTTTTTTTTCTCTAATTTAGAGTCTCTCATATTATTTTAAAAAGGGTGATTGGATTTTGGAGTTGATAAGGGGAGAGGAGAGAAAGTGGAGTAATTTGGAGATATGAAATACGTGTTTAGAGTTGATATTTTGGATGAGAGATCTTGCAAAATTATTTATTTTATAGTATTTTTTTAATATAATCATTGTATATTTATACTAATTGATAAATTTAATATATTTCATTTTATATTATATGGTTGAAAATTAAATAAAGTTTGATGTGACAATTTGATAAAATTAAATAAAATGTTTGATGGGATATAGGAGAATGAGTTGTGGAGAGGTTGACGTACTAATAACAAATTTGGGAAATCCAACTCCTCCCCCTTCCTCTCCTCAACACCAAAATCCAATCACATAAATTTAAGAAATAAATAAAATTTAGAAAAACTAGGAATTATATTCTTAACATTTATTTTTTAGGAGGTTTTTCATGTATGATAAAAAAAAAAAATCAGAAAAATTTATGAATAGCAATTTTTTAGAATAAATTTGTGCACGTAGAAAATTGAGGTGGATCTAATATAAAGACAAAAAAAAAGCTCATAGATAGCTTCAATAAGAGACGGTGAAAGACCAAATTTAAATATAAAAAATACCTAAAATTCTGTTATGAATAAAATATTTTTATAAAAAAATAGTTGTTGGGAATACAAATAAAGTGTTGTAGAATCTCGCATTGGTTAAATAAGGAGTAGATCTTAGGTTTATTAGAGAAGACAAATATCTTCATTGGTTTGAGATCTTTTGGGAAAAGCCCAAAAACAAAGCCATAAAGGTCTATTTTTAACAAGTCGTTATCGGCAACTTCATCCAATCACGTTTCAAGCTCAATATTGGAGATTCCTCCACTTGGCTTGGGAAGGGTGTTAGCAAAGCTCATTAAAACCAAATATGTGTTATTCAAATGTATTATTCGCTCATTTTAGAAAATTTTCTATCTCTGCCCTAATCTACATTGTACAAAGTTCACCTTATGGTGAAAAGGTTTGGCATAGATTTACTTGTCATATATTATCTTTTATCTTAAGATGCATGATCTTCACGTATCCAACTAAAATTTCTATTACTTGATAAGATATATCAACCAATTTGAGCATATAATTCAATGGTTAAGAATTTAAGGATAGTATCGAAAGGTGATATGATAGTTTCATTGTTTGGTGGAAATCTAGTTCAACACCATGATCATGGGTTCGAGCCATTGAAACGATATTTGGCTTTAGGATCCCACAATTGTCTAAGAGATAGAGGTTATCCCCTCATTTCTCATTAGTTTTGAGTAGAACCTCATATTTTCTAATATGCTATCAAGGTTCATTAAACTCAAACGGGTATGAAATTTATCCCTCCATTGCCAACTGATTTTGTTTAGAATAATATATATGCTGCTCAATAACTAAACAAACCAATAAGATATATGCATATATCTCAATAATTAAGAAAGCCACTAACTAGCCCACATCTAATCACTAAAAACAAACCTATCATTTCATATCTTGACCCAGTCTAAGTTGACTCTTATGATATAATTTCAAGAAAATGTTTTGGATAATCACTCCGCGTCCTTGCCTGTTTTCTATCACAGTAATAATTGACTCAGTCGTATGATTATAAAAGTAAACTGCACTTGTACATATTTAATTTTAAGAAAAATGATAATTGTTGCTTTTATACTAACATGGTGCCTCCATGACTTTATGTCATTTTTTCTATGAAGCATGTGAGTGCGGACAAAACATATTAAAAGGATGAGTGATTAAAGAGTAGAGTAATCAGATTGTAGAAATTGTAATGTGTCAAATCTAAATTTCTAATCCTTATCCAATTGTTAGGTCTAAGACGTTACAAGGGTACCAAGATGTAACTAAGCTCTTACATTTATATCGTTAATTTGTATTACAAGTGGTTTTTTTAGATCAATAATTTGAGATTTGGATAATCGAATTCATAAATGTAGTCATAAGCATTCATACCATTAGTTATTGATCTTGTTGACATTTGTTTACCCGTGTTGTTTGTGATAATTGGGTTTCTTCCATCTCAGAAGTAAAAAAAAAAAAAAAAAATCTTGATAAATTTTTTATTTTCTAAAAGTAAATAATAAAAGAATATAAAAGTCCACGATTATAGAAAATTAATATTAAAAGTATATCCGAACTTCAATAAATTGATGTCCTTTTCTCATAAATTTTTTTTTTTTTTTCTTTTAATACAAATTAGGAGAGAGAGACTACAAATCCTACACAGAGGATGCTATTACTCTCAAATAAATGAGATTCAAATCTATGACTGTAGCGCTGAATTGAATTACTACCAAATAATAAAACCAATGCATCACCAATTTTTTGGTCTTCTCACAAAGTAAGTAGTAATTATAAACATAGACAAATTCTAAAATATTTGCATTTATAATTATTGATATGTATTAATAGTGTATTATAAATACTCATTAATATATTATTATAAGATAAGAAAGTATGTGAAAATATTCACTAATACCAATAGCTACATTTGTTTATTTATAAATGATCGCATTTTTAATTATTTTCTAAATTTGACTAGTATTCCCTAAAATATATTCTCTTTGGTAACCTAACTTTTGTGAAAATATAATTTATTTCTAAATGATAATATTAATGTATTTTCAATGCCAAATGAACTCTTTCGAACTTTTGCCATATTTTGAATTTTTTTCTAAAATTTTGATATTCATGAAAAAAATAATAATAATTATTAATATTATTATTTATTATTATTCATGAAAATTATCTTATAAAACGTGTCCATTCACTTTTTTTCAAACATCATAAGCACTTTCTTTTTTTAGTACATATCACGAGAGGGGGACAAATACCGATCTCGAAATTAAACCTGTGACATTAGTGTTGAACTAGTTTACAACCAAACAATAAAATAATTGCGCCACCAAGCCATTTGGTAAACGCTTTCTTAATTTGTAATATATCCACTACTTTAAAATTTAATGAAGAAAAGTCGAATTTCAACTCGAATGTGTGTGTATGTGTGATATCCCTAATTACTAACGAAGGACAAGTGTTTTTTCTTGATTAAAAAAAATGACAAGTGTTTTCTCTTATACAAATTTTATCCCAATTAAAGTTAATAAATTAACAATATCTACCTCAAGCCCTATTTAGAGGGTATGTAATATGATTTAGTATCACAAAATTTATAAATAAAAAAAAAATTTAAAAGAAATTAAAAAATTGCCACCTAAATTTACCTTGTTATGCGTGAGGAGCCAACTATTGATTTTAATGAATTGTTCCACATAAAATAGAAACAGTGATAATCATTATTAAAACAAACAAACAAACACAAAGGATAGTAGTAAATACTATGGATAATATTGAGAAAAAACATTGGGTGGTGTCCACAAATGTTCCAAATGGAGTGAGCTGGTGGGCATATAAATATTTTTTAATAAATATTATATTTTGTAACACATTTTTCTGTCTTTTTTCCCATTATTTAATAATGTCAAGTCGGGTTTAATATTGTGAATGGGGCCACATTAAGTTAGGTTATTTCTAGGAAGATTCTCCACTTTCATTTCTTTAATATATATGAAGATTCTTTCATTAATTTAATTTCAATATTAACAAGGTTCTCTTTTTTTTTTTTTCTTAAACAATGATCCTATCTTCATCGGTTGTGTCATGGAAAGAACAAAGAACAACTTGTTCTTTGTCTATAAATATTGCTAAATAAGGCCGTGACATTCAGCTCGTGATCGAATCGCTAAGTTTTTCCCGATGGCGTCGTGGAAGATGATGGCGGTCGTTTCGGGGGAAAGGTGGCCGAGAAAAAGAGAGAGTATGATCAGAGGAAATTGCTTGACACCATTTTGATGAAACAAAGAAGGTCTATGTTGCTTTGAAGACCTTATTGGCAAGTCAAAGTTCTTGGCTCTAACTATGACTCTTTTCTTTCTCTCTTATTGATCACCTCTTTGTTTTTTGGATTTGAATGTTATTTTTCTTATCTTTGAGATCTCATATGATATAAGATGAATGAAAAATCAAATCTCAAATACCTTGGAGTTGATGGATGTGTTGGGAGTGATGATAATGGATCATATAGACTATTTTTAATTGTGAAATAAAATTTAGGAAGGAGGTGTGATAATCTCTATCTTCTCTATCTCTATCTCTTCATTATAGTTTTTGTGACAACCGAACAAAATTTCATTGAGAAGAACATTAATTGTCATGTATTTAAGTTTTTTTTTTTTTTTTAAGATAAATTGTTGTACTTTGAAATTTTATTTTAATTTCTAAATTTAGTTTACTGGGGGATTTTATATATATAATAAAAATGGTAAAGTATTTCCATCTATAATACAAAATTAAAATTAATTCATTTGTAACAGGAAATCCAAATTGAGTTCGATAGAACGTTCGATAGAATTCAATCAGTGATAGAGTTCTATCACTAGATGAATTATTTTAGAAATTGAACTGTAAATATAATATAAAAGGTAGAATGTGTTGTTATAGGTAAATTTTCTTACTGCTCCATCTTTAATTGAAATTTAGGTTTTTCTTTGTAAAAATGGAATAAAATGAGATGATTCCATGTTTTAGAGTCATTTATATAAGAATAAAATGTTAATTATTTAAGGATATATAAAAATATGAGATGATATAATTTTTTAAGGTAGGATTAGATATTGCATGTAAAAATATCTAACCAATTCCTTAAAATTGAAAAATAAAATAAAATGAAACAAAAATATATAACAACGAACAGATTTCTAGATTTTCGCATCTACTAAAACATTGGCCTACGAGAACATAATTACACATTAATTAAGATTTCGATCAAAGTTAGTATCAATCATTTAATTGTAATAACCCAAAATTTAGACATTATATAAATGTATTTAAAATTACTATTAAGCAAAGTCTCCCTAAGACTAGTCACACAAATACATTATAATAAAATCAGCTAACTCTTCGTAAGATTTTCCTACTCTACATGCGTATTAAAAATAGCTTATCTTTTGTTACACATAGCCACACATATACCAGCTTAACTTTAATCAAATTAGTTTTCAAAAAAAAAGTTTAATCAAATTAAGTCGGAAAATAATATTTACTTAAAGTTAAAAGTTTGATAGAGACACAAATACTTTGGACTAAGAAACTAAACTTTTTTTTTTTTTTTTTTTTTAATGAGAATATGATATTCTAAAAACAACTTAGAATACCATAGTGAACATTGAGATTTTAAACACCATACATTTTTAAGGGTTTCGGTTGTCTTCTTCCCCTTTTCCTTATAGATTGTTCTCCCACTAATTTAATTTTTTTCTCAGATTTGAAGTGACTAATTATTCCAAGTATATTAGAGAAATGATTCCTGCGTTGCAAAAGCATTCTGTATTGCTAAAATAGGTTTGTTTGAAAACTAATTTTAATTTTTATAATTTTAAAAACGTTTTCAAAATATTAAAGAAATTCTAAAAATTAAAAAATATATATATATAGCTTTTAAAAATAAGTTTTTGTTTTTGTTTTTTAAAAAAAGCAGGAAAAAATCAAGAATAGAGAGTAAAAAACTAAGAAAATCAAAACAAAATGTGATATTTGAAAACAAAAAACAGTTATAAAAAATGTTTTTTGGTTTTTAATTTTTAAAAACATAAAACTAAAATCAAACAATTTTTATTTTTCAAAACAAAAAACTAAAAACCAAAAATGAAAAACTAAAAACAGAAAACCAAAAACGACAAAATGGTTATTAAATAGGACCTTAGTAATTTGAGTGCTCGAGCCTCGAGGACGTACTAACTTTAAAAGTCTCAGGTTCAAGGCAACTATTGGATTAATTTCCCTAATAATCTTCAATTTCACTGCAGGTTCAATGATGTATTCTAGTGTCATAGTCTAGAGACATACATAGTAGGCGAAATTTTAAGTTCCCATAGCATGTTTGAACAGGTAGTGCCCTCTTCACCGTTGGATGGATTTAGATAACAAACCATAAAAAGGTAGGGATTCAGAATACTGTTCTCCATCCACAGACGTTCAATACAAATAAATGAAATCAAACTTCTGGTCATTAATCAGTAACAACGAATCTTTTTTGCTTCATTCCGCTGCTTGCCTTACACAACAATGTAATCACCAATAACCCGAATCCAATCGAAACAAATCAATCTCTGCATTCCCCTTTAGATTATTGTTGCAGATATTCAACTTTGAAGTCGATCGATCATGCATAGAGATACTCGTGACATCGGGGAATACAATGTCAATATCGAGAACCAAACTGATTAGTGAGTAGTACCACAACATACTGCGAACTAGATCACATAAAAACTACCAGCAAGGCTTACAGATACAAACAACGAGTAGCGTAGAATTAACTTAATCTTGAATCATTTTATGACTTCTCTACATCATCCATTGATACATATTCTTTAATAAAACAAGGTAACCACACCCGTCTCTAGGCCAATCCATTGATACATATTCTACATATTATAAATATTTGTTCCAACTTAATCTCTCTTTTTGTTATATACAATCTCGTGTCATCTCTCTTACCTATCTGTCGAATGGATACTCTAAATTGTTTTCGGTCGCTTTGAAATGTTGCGGACGTTGCCCAGAACAATGCAAGTTCCACATTTTGAAGTATGACCTCTCCAGGTTCCTTACCTATTATCAAACATGAGTTTGGAGTCAGAACTGTAAGCTTTTTCAATTCAATGTATAAATGTACAAATGTTGTTTTACATATGGATCAAATGAGCATACCCATCTAGCCGTGTCGAATAGGGGACAAGTCATCCTCACTGCCTTCAGTTTGTTGGTAAGTGCTTGCAGTTTTGGCCGATTCAAAGCTAAAGATACTGCCTTCTCCTCGTATTCTTTCATACTACATAACATTTCAATTTATGGAAAATAAATCAGAAAACTACCTACAAATTTTTCACCACATGGGAAAGTAAAAGACCAATGGACTATTGATTCACAACACAGATATTTAGCACAAATTGTGATAAACACAAAGTAACTTCCTATGTTTCAGAAACAAACTTGACTAAACTGTCATATATAGAGGGAAAGGAAAATAAATAGACATTTTTTAGTTATAGTTCGTGGTTTAACTTCCTGTGTTTCGGAAACAAACTTTACTACACCATTTTCATATAGGGGGAATTAAAAAAAAAAAAAAAAAAAAAAAAAAAAAAAAAGACATTTTATAATTTTAGTTCCTGATTTTTAAACAATCAGCAGGCCTGTAGTAATTACTCATCATGCTAAAACATCGACACCAAGAGCATACTAGTGGGATTGAACAAATGAAAGAAGTAAAAGCAGCACAATTGTGCTTTTTTGTTGCGAGTATGTGTGCATTGTGTGGTGTGTGATTCTACCTGTAGAAAATAATTGACAGATCTATTCCAATTCACCAATTCAGTACCATCCAGCCTTTCTATTTATGAAGATCATTTGTGCGAGTAATTTTCACAAGCTCACAAAGATTTTTTTTTTTTTGAAACAAGGGTAATCAAGCCCGTCCCTAGGCCAGACACCGGGAGACATAATATCACAGGTGAGTCTCGAACCTAACTCACAAAGAATTTAAAACATAATAAAAACAATCACCTGCTCACAATCATCTCATCTCCCAGCCCGGTTGCAAGACAGAGAGAACCAGCAACCCTAGTAGCCATTTTCTCGAGGGGCAGGGTAATCATTGGTAAACCCGCCCATAAGATGTCTGTTCCTGTTGTATGTGCATTGCATAAAGGCCTGAACGTGGATATCAGAAACCCAACAAAAGAAGCAGTTAGAATAAAGAACTAGAAAGGGACCATTCATAGCAATGGAGGAAGAAGATAATGACTAACGTATCCAGGAACAAATCTGCTAAAGCACTACGTCTGATATGTTCATTTTTCATGGCAACATCTGTGAAAATTATTTGATTTGGTTGCACTCCTTGAGCAACAGCATCTGCGGAGGGGACAAAATAACCCTTTTTTATGTCAATAGCATAAAATAACATATCATATGAGAATGTGTATCAGTATCACTGCCAAAAACAATATCAAATCAATTTCCCATACAGGCTCGAAGTCTCATTTCACCAGCAGCTGGGAATTTGAGAAGCCAAAGAGCACTGTTAGGCACACGTTTAAGAATATTACACCTGGTACCAGCACGAAAGCATCAGGTGTGAGATAAACAACAGTACAGAAAGCAAGTCAGATATGGAGTTATGATTACCAGGTGTTGAAGATCTCGGGATCCATTTTGTACAACTGATTAAAGCAAGCAAAAACGAATTTCCCTTCAGGTAACCCATAATCCGACCGTTTGTGCTGGCAATTTGGATCCAACACATCCAGATTTTTCTGCACGCACAGCAAATAATAGGTGAGGAGCAAAACTAATAAAAACTCTAACTCAGCATCACAAAACTATATTTTAAAACACTAACCTGTTTATAATCATTGACGAAGTAACAGTGTGGGAGGTGGACAATCTTTTCAGAGTAAATATGTGCATAACGTAAAGGTGAAACAAACTGAAAGAAAAACCATAGAAAGTAGGTTCAAAAGATTTAACAAGACCATAGCCATACAAATTAGAAAATACTGAAACCTAGACTAAGCTCACCTCATCAGTCACTAAATAATCTATGTAAGTTGCCCCTGTTGTTCCGGGAAACCCCATATACGAAACCTGAATAGGTGCAGGCTGCATGGCAAATATTTCATTTCTAGCCCCCTGCAAAGTGCATCTAGATACTTAATCATATCTTAAATTTAATAACAATCAATAGATAACATTATAAAGAAGGAAAAAAAAACAAACATATAAACCCATTCGCTTTAGTCTTTAAAAAAATTAGTAGAAGAAAATGGTCGGCAATGCACTAGAAGAAGTATTGTATTCTAACTCAAACAAAAGAAGGTTCGAAATCATGGGGTGAATCAAAGGGAACATTGAATTAGTAGGAATCCTTATCACCACAATTTAAAGCAATAAAAATGCTGCAATAGAGTCGAGAGTCCATAAAAAATGTGGGTAGAAAGCTTCTTAAATTTTGCACATACTCTACAATTGTTGACACATTTCTAACATATAAACCCAATAGCTTAGTCTTTAAAAAAATTGGTGACACATTTCTAACTCAGAATCATCTGATAACAATGTCAGCCCCTGTAAAACAAGTACACAAATAACACTTATTCGAGCCACTAGGAATAAAATTCACGATTCAACTTAAAACCCAAAAGAAGAAACATAGAGAGAGCATTATTCAAATTTCAAACATGCAATATGAAAAACAGTCTTCAAGTTAACTCTGGAAAACATCTGAAGAAAAATAATCACAAAAAGTAACAAAATCTAAAATTAAGCATGAGTCCTCACTAAGAAAAAAGGATAAAACCAAAAATTATACCTTAGTATAACCATTCAAATTAATTAGAATTTGTATTCTGTCTTCATTGATCATTTTTGCAATCATATCAGACGTCAAAGCAGATACATCCACAAAGTGCTCAGCTTCAAGTTGGATACGCTGTCTCCACTCTGTATTATCATTTGGACTCAAAGCATAGCAAAAGACCTAAAAAGCAAGGAGTTAGAAGCAAAGACAGAGAAATGGGCTTTTCCAAATGCTATAAAACCAAATTCTCCAAACCTCAACATGTTCTCTGTTGTGCATCCCAAACACAGATCCCATAAGATGTGATAAGGGGTGATTACCGAAGTCACTGCTTACATAGCTGCAGGTCAACAGCTTCAGTAAAATGAACAATATCAAAATAATAAAAAGTACATTTAGGTAAATACATACCCAACCCTAAGCCTCTCAAATCCACCATTTCTCTTTATAGGAACTGGTGAAGGATGATTGAAACTAGGAAGGGAAAATCGAGATGCAATTTTCAAGCAGTGTGAAGCGTAACAACGGCTGCAGTAAAAGAAAAATATTTGGAGTGCTGCATTCATTGTGAAGAGCATATACATGGTTGTAAATTACTGTACCTAATTTCAAGTGCAAGCAATGGGTCAATCGGATATGCTATAGCATGGAAAGGTTGAACACTTGGTAGAACAGACATCTGAAACAAAGAGTGACCAGGCGCAAAATTAAATTAGGCAAAACAATTTGGAGTGGAAGGACCAAAGGACCAGGAAGAGGTGAATACTAGAAAGGAAAATAAGAGGGATACTAACATTAATTTGCCTCTTGATAATCCCCTCTACCTCAGAAAACATATTATCACGGCCGTCCCAATTGCAGACACACTGCAAAAGAAAATATATACATTTCTTGCTTACAGAACTTCAATGCTCAACTAATTGGTGTTAAGACCAAGAACCAATTCTAAGTAGTTCTTCAAGCTGACCCAAAATTAGAAGCAAAAGCTACACCCATTGTCAGATTTGAATATTGCTTGCCTTTAAACACTGATGCAGAAAACATGGGAAATCAGGCTCCACAAACTTTTTTAAACAGGCATTTTCTCATAACACCTCTTGACCAAAAAGTTTCGAATGGAAGACAATATAGACAACAGTATAGAAGCAGAAATTGTTTGACAGAAGCAACAAAAATGAGAAACTTATTGCTACTTTACTTTGATGTCAAACGGTCCATACTGGCAGGAAATAAATCGTAGAAGCACCAATTAGATTTTACAAAAGAGCTGTTAAAGCTAAATGGAGTTGAACACAGTGCAACAACACTTTGGAGCCTGAGGCAAAAGATACACAAAAGGCGCGAGCTTTTTTTTCCAAGGCACGCCATGCATATATATACAAAAAAAAACATATGTTAATCTCTTGAATTGGTGATTAGTGTTGACGATTAGGTTTTAATTTTTTTTATTTTACAAAACTTAAGTAATTGTTGATTGAATTTGAAATTTAAAAAACAAACAGAAAAAAACGAGTAAAGCATTATCATTTTACTTCAATTTTAAATACATAAGCCCTAAAGGCACGCAACTTGAGCGCTTAAGGGCTTCATGAAAGGCGTGCACCTTTTGGGGGCTTTTCTATCCTCGCCTCGTCTTTACAAGGCAAGACGCCAACATTGAGCCGAGAGCTTGAGACACGCCTTTTGAGGCTTTTTAAAAACACTGGATGAACGAAATCAATTTCATTTTCAATGTGCTTATAGAATCATCCTTTATACATTTCGTCCATACTTCCTTGTGCTTATAGAGTCATCCCTCATACATTTCCATACATTCTATCAAAAAAATTATATACGTATATATAGAGTCCATACCTGCAATGTGTGCAAAAGGTTGCATGTTGCCTCAGGAAACTCAGGCCGAAGAAGCAATGCTTGTTTATAGCTCTTGATAGCAGCCTCCACAAGTCCACTATAGCCCAAAGAAATGAAATGAAATGAAATAATACCAAGGCATATAATAAAAGAGCCCACAAAAAGGGGAGGCCTACTGAAAAGCACAGGTTGCTTGATCTGAAAAGTAGCACTCAAAGAAAAGAAGGCATATGGACACCTTTTAATTTTCAGAACCCTACCAAGACCCATCTCCCAACCAGATGGGGGTACATGCTCTTCTATTGTTTTAGATCAAGCCATCAACAAGTACATCCAGAAATCCAGTTTCTTTTTTATAACAAAAAAAAGAAAAAAGAAGGAAACTAACTTTTTATTGAGGTGAAAAGATACAAAGGTGTTTGTTTAGGTTACATACTGAAGCTGCATCTGATGTGATGACAACATGGTCCAGTCATTTTGAAAATAAGACACAAATTGCACAAAAAAAAATAGGGCATAAATGCCTTAATAGAAAGAGAGAAAATACCTGTCCTTATAAGCTGAAGCCAAATTAGCATGGGCTTCAGCCATAGTGGGCCGGATATTGATGGCCTGCATGTAGTCCTGAATTGCTTCATCAACTCTACCAATTTCCTTATAAGTGTTTCCTCTATTGACAAGGCCATCAGCTGCCAATGGATCAATACGAAGGAATTCATTGTAGCAAGAAATCGCATCAGCATAATTTCCCTGTAGTGGATTGAGTAAGGGTTAGAAACTGAAAGGGAGATTCTAAACGGCAAATCAAACAATTCTAACAGTTCCCTCAAGCTTTCTATTGCAACCTTGTTCTTTTCTTCTTCTTTTTTTGAACAAGAAGCATTCTAGGAACTTCTCATGAATATAGTCCAATTTCCTTTGGGATTTAAGCCATTAAGTACAAATAGACTAAAGTATCTCTGAAAACATACCTGTTGCTTATATATGATGGCGAGATTGTTAAAGGGGGCTGACAATCCAGTAGTTACTCTAAGTGTGGCCTTATAATATGAAGCAGCAGCAGGTACCATACTCCTGTAGGTACAAAATAAGCTATTATATCATGGCTGAAAGAAGCTGTGAAATATAAAGCAAGTTAGCATAGCATCGTATAGATGGTAGAAACATGTACCATTCCATGTATATATTTCCAAGGTTGGTAAGAGCTTGTGGGTGGCTTGGTTGCAGAGCAAGGCATTGCTTCATGCAGCAACATATTATTAATCACTGGAAACAAGGATTGTAAACTAAACGAAGGGTAGAATGACAGCTGATAAAAAACATACATTGTAACATTGTATGGCCTCATCCACTCTGCCAAACTCTTTAAGAGCATTACCCTGAAAATTGAGAGAACAAAAACATAGTAATTGTTAAGAGATAGTAGAAGATTATTTGTAGACAAGATAAAAATCAGGCGGTCATTTAAGATGATACATCATATGAAACCAACCAAATTGTTGTAGGCCTCCAAAAATCTAGGATCACATGTAATAGCTTGCTTGTAATAAAGTATTGCCAGATCAAGTTGACTCTGTTCGTAATAAGTACTTGCCAAATTACCTGGAAAATTCAACACACGTCAACTTACGAAGGCAGAGAGGTCAAAATGAGATGACTAACAACTAATGAAACAAGAAGTATGTTAATAATAAAATGCACGTGCTTTAGCAACTACTCTAGAGCACAAGATATGAAAACTCATTCGTCAATATGAAGAACAAAACATTTCAAATTGATAGAAACCCACTTAAAACCATGGATGAGGTATAAACTAACACAATATCAAGATATTCCCCAATCCCACAACAAAAGTAATTATCTCAAAAAATCCATACATCCACAACATAGAACGTTATTATAAAGCATGAACACTAACCATATGCTATTGCATAGTTCGGCCGCATCTGAATGGCACCTTGGTAGCACACAATTGCTTCCTGAGGCATTCCCAAAGCCTGGAAAAAAGCAAAAGAAACCTCTTGTTTTTTCTCTAAAACCAGGGTAGAGGAGACACTCTCCAACTCAAGGGCAAACACTTCCAGCCCTTGGACCTGCTCATACGAGGCATACGATAACTTACCTTATAAACATTCCCAAGGTTCAAATATGCATCTGGAAATTGGGGTTTGAGTTTTACAGCTTCCTAAAAAATAATAAGTACAAGAAAATATCAGAACAGACATAAAAAGTGATTAAGGTAACTGAAAAAACCTCATGATAGTGGTTAATGGAAACTAGTCACTCTCATTGTGACTAAATCGAATTAAATAAGAACAAGATTACCTTGTAGTATTGAAGTGCTCTGTTAAGGTCACCAGATTCCATGAAAAGACCAGCAAGATTAGACCAGGCAATAGCAAATGTAGGTTGTATACGTAAGGCTTCAAGGTAGCAGCTGTATGCCTGCACAAAATGTTAGTTTCCTTCACAATTTGCAGACTTGGCATGGAAGTAACAACAAGGCCAACCATCATCTGTTCCCTGGCCTGAAGATAACAAATTGAAATATGTATTGAACTGTGGATTCCAACACAGTTCCGCCAATGAATTGTTTCAATCCGTAACATTTACTGGAGGAAAACATTAAGCATGAAAAATAAATATTAGATGGCAGTCTTCCTCCCAACTACACTAAAACGTACTTAAGTTATACTTCATTTAATAGTTTTCGTAACGTCTCTATTCTCCTCATTAACTTAGATTGGTGGCCTTTTTGTGATCTCATCTTTGTCAGGCTTAGGGATTTGTCATACCTTAGGCCTTTAGGGTGTAACTTTTTACTAATAATAAAACATCTCAGTTTCTAATCCACAAAAAAAATTAAAAATTAAAAATTAAAAAATATCCGGTGAGTGAAGAACATTAAGGCATGTGGTGCTCAAATGGATTCAGATCCAATCTTCTCTCGTATTTTTTTCTCATCAACAAAATTGTTTTGTTTTGTGTGAAATTACTTTGTTAGGAGAGTTCAAAGGGCACCTCAACAATAGATGCACTTATTCAACAGGACCTTGGAATGATATTAAGAGTGCTAAGTTCATTATTAAACGTCAATTTCAATAGTATACATCCAAAGTTCAGACATCTATCACACACTCAGAACTTAAGAGGGGGCCATTCAGAGAATACTTGAAGGTACTTACTTCTTGAACCAGCCCTTTTGCTTTCATGAGATTCCCAAGGTTGCTATGAGCATCAACCTATTTTCCAATAAACACAGAAGGAAAGTATCAAAATCCTTGTTTTGTACAAGCATATTTTTACACAATAACAACCACACCATCATTTGATAGTTGGGGGAGAAGAAAAACACAACGAAAACTTGAAAAGTAAATCCAAAAAGAGAGTCAATGACATGATGATGGAGATGAATTACTGAATTCAGTGAAGATGAACAAAAAGGGCAGTCCACTACCCATATCAATCTAACATATGAAATGAAAATACTATCATGTCAGTACCATCTTGCTTAGTATCTTTACCAGAATATTTGAAGAAAATAACAGTCGTTAAGGAACAAATATAAAAAACAAAGTGTATATCTCATCATCGAATCCAACTTTCACCCTCTTTCAAAAACACTACATACATATGATTCCTATATATTTCAACATTTCCAAAATCTATCAGTAATAACAAACCAAATGGTTTAACTTCGTGATTAAAACTAACGAAACTGAACCAACAATATTACCAGCAACACTAATAAAGGATGAATAATAAATAACCATAATGTTTATCCAAAATAGGAGATATCCATGCATACATACAGTCATACAAACAAACACAGAGAGAGTGGGGGTGAAAAGATTACCAGATGAGGATTCAATGCAAGTGCCTGTCGACAACATTGGGCTGCCTCACCAAGCCTGCCTTTCCGCGTGTATGCACTGGCCAAGTTTGACCACGCATCACAAAAATTGGGCCGAAGCTGCAGCATCACATTAAAATAAGTTGAGGACCACACTTGTACAGAGTAAAAAGGAACTTTTAGAACCAAAAGGTACACATTTCAGGTACAATAACCCATAAACTTTGTACAAGCCACTTAAAAAATATAATATAAATTAGAAAGATTGGAAGAAAATCTCCAAAATTATTTTTAGAAACCTTGCCAAATAATCTTCACAAAGATAAAGGTCGATTCACAAAAGCATGTTAGCATTTCCAGCCAGACAGAAAAACATAGATCCCAAACAAGTAACAAACTCCATGATGCCTCTAAAGCAAAAATAGGTGAAAATATCATCAGATAACAAGCTATCACTGCCTTTTTTCAAGCCTTATCTTACCATCATTAAAAAGTTATTCAGTTCCTTCAGTATTATAATTCTAGACTATCAGAACCAGAAACTGTTGGACTCTGATCCTGATTCCAAATAAGTTACAGTGGACTGTTTCAATTAGAAATTCCCAAACAGAACAAAATATGGAAAATAACTCTAATATACCAGCAGATAATTGATATATATAGAGACGATATAATATCAAAATAACATCAATATAAACTTAACGGTATCAAGGATAACATGAAGTCAAAAGATGAACAAATCCTCCCAGTGAATTCTAGAGCACCAAACTCCCTCCAAAGGTTTTCAACCTTACATAGAATAACAAGTTAACTTCCTCTAGCAACCAACCTAGGAGCTTTATATGAAAAAAAATAAATAAAAAATAAAAACACAACTAACTTCCCCTACTTGGGATCATCCTTATATTCCCATTTTGCCCTTCTCTAGGTCAAATCCCTTGATCTTGGTCCAAACCTTAGCCCCGGGTTCAACAACCAGCTTGTCGTCAAGGTGGATGGTACTACAAGTATAGTACATCACGAGCATTGAATCTGGCATGTCATCTTTCCAAGGTATTAATCGACCTTTCTTGTGCATATACTTTCTCTAGTGGGTTCATCCTAGAGTCCCCAAGTTTTGTTGGGTTGGTTTGGTTTGGTTTGTATGTTCTTCCTTTCCTTTCCTTTTTGCTGGTTGATCTTGAATGCCTCTTCGTGGTCTAACAACCATACATTCAGTTTACCAACTTCATTGTTTACATAATTGCCTCGCCACCAATTCCTCTTTGGACTTATAGGAGACATTCCTCTCTCGCATCCTACGATAAATTTTTAGAGTTAGGTACTTCAACTGAGATTTTTCATAGCTTATGGAGTCCCTTCGTCCTCTTGGTTCGAGTTGTTGTTCTTTCTTTTGAGGGACTCAGTTGGCCACCTACTCATATTCATACAAACACCAATATTTTTTTATTACTTCATTTGTCATGCTCATGAAATCCAAATTGACTTATCCCTAAAACTCCCTTCTTGCAGTTGGTATGGTATAGGCAACCTTTTATCCCATAGCCTGATCTTAGTCATCAGCCTTTCCTGTCTAGGAGACCACATTGCGAAGTCTCTATCTCGCTTTTGTATTCACGTCTCTTATCAAATACGCTATGTATTCCTTGTAACCATTGTCTTCCTCGTCGAGATTCATCATTTCCTGTAGTATCTTCATGTGTGAACATCAACCTCCCATTTGGTTCGCAAACGGGCTAGGGATCTGTGCTTGTTCCTCCATTGTCTTCCTCGTCAAGATTCATCATTTCCTTCGGTATCTTCATGTGTGAACGTCTATGCACAATTATTCTTCCTTCTTTCTCAGCCTCCCATTTGATTCGCAAACGGGCTATGGATCTGCGCCTGTTCATCCACGATTATTGGTTGATCCATGGTTGAAACATTTTCCAATCTCATTGGGTGAGGATTTTTTAGAAAGCATTTTGAAGACGGTTATGGGTGACTTGATTTTCCTAGTGGTTTATGTATAAGCATGTGGTGTGAGCGAGGGAGACAAAGGTTCGTTGTACTCAAAGATTCCTTCTAATAGTCAATGTGTTATCCCTCTTGTACCCTTTATGATGATCATCTCACTTTTCCATGATGATTCTCCATTTAAGTCTATCTTTCATGCCTTTAATTTGTTCGATTTTTTTCTTTCTCCTTAATTCATTTGTTTTACTCAATTGGGCCTACCTCTAATTATAAATCTTGAGCCCACTTTCTTGTCTTTTTTTTTTGAAACTGAAAAATCGAAGTTTCACTCAACCATACCAAGAGTAACCACGCCAGTCCCTAAGCCAGGCACCGAGAGCCATCAAAAGAATGGAGTCATGCTTTGGATCTTTTTCCCTTTACTCTGATCAACATCCTCTCTTTCCTTCCTAGACTTTTCTTCTATAATTATCTTTTGATGACATTCCTTTGCTCTAATTTATTGACCAATTGTTCTCTTATACTATCTCGAATTTTCCTTCTCTGATCTTCATTTGGTAACAATGTGATTCCTATTCGGTCAAAATCTAAAACTCTTTTGGTTTTTCTTCAACCGTCTCTATGTTGTTTTCTTGAGTTCACTCACCAAATGCATTTCCTAATAATGAGCAATAATGGTACTAGCAAATGGTTCCTAACCTCATCAAAATAAGAGTACAGCATATCCACAGCAACAAGGTTTAGGTTGGTTGGTGCGTGTGTTTTAGTGGATGATGGTTTTGATGGTGAAGAGAAAGAAGAATTCTGACGAGAAGGATATCAAGGGAGCCCTTTTCCCTATGGGGAGGGTGAAAACCAGCTTTAGTACGCTTACCGCTTTGTAGGAAGGTGGGGAAGGTTAGCATTGAGCTAACTGCCACATCAATCAAATCAAATCAAATGGATCACTACTCACGAGAGGTAATTAAAGGATTTTTTTTAGGAAATCGGGAAAATTGGAGCTTCGCTCTACTATACCTAGTGTAACCAGCCATCCCTAAGAGACGGATAATTAAAAGAAATTATAGAATGGGGTTGTTACCGATGCCTAGATCTGGGATAAATGGAAATTTGATAGATAAGACCTTTTTCAATAATAGCCAATATCTCAAATGAATAATTCCAACAGCTCAATGTTTTAAAAATCGGTTGAGGCGTACGCCTCAAGGCGCGCCTCGAGGTGAGGCGGGACTAAAGAGCCTCAAGGCTTACGCCTTGATGATGAAAAATGAGGCTTACGTCTCTGTTCAAAGAGGCGTACGCCTTGATACTGACGCCTCAGAGGCTTAAAGGCGTAAGCCTTTCTCTTTTACCTTTTAAAATGAATTCTTTAAAACATTTAACTTAAAGTACGATGGTGGGCCATCATTGTTGACTCAAATAATAATAAAAAACTATCTCCTTAAGAATACTATCTCCTTAAGAATAAAATGGCATCTGTTAACCCAAATTGCCCACTTACTGAGCTTACTCTCTTCATTTGACACCAGCACAATACAACAAATATCGTGGGTCCTTTCTTTTCTTTTTCTTTTTTTTATTTGTTCAAGATTAACATATTTATCTTTTCCTTTAATGGTTTTTTTTTTAAATTTTCTTTTCAATAATTATTATATTCTGTTTTCTTACCAAGGATCAATTCCTTCTTTC
>JBBMKA010000009.1:6774633-6818674 GCA_037833695.1 Sechiopsis laciniata | reverse complement strand
TTTACTTTCCTGTTATTGACTTTTCACGTAGCATTTATTTAGATACCCAGTCCCTGAGGAGAATGACTTTATTTATCACTTGCTATGATTGACCACGTATGCTTGCGTGTGCTGTTGAATGCTCAGAACATTGCATGTTACAGTGAATTATCCAACGAGATTTTCATATTTTAATTTGAGCAGTGTCAATACGTATCAAGCAATGTCAGAGGGTTGAGAAAGAGAAAGTCTGAGGCCCTTGGGTCGTCTAGACTAGAGAGCCAACACTATTGTTCAAAATAGAAACAAGGTCAAGATCGCAGGCAACAATTAGGTCGCCAACAGTGCAAGAGTTATAAGTAAGTACCACTTTGATGGTTGTGTGCCTTTTTCGAGAGCTTGCTACAGGTGTGGAAAAAATGGGCATCTAGCCCGAGCATGTACAGAGGAAGGAGCAGATCAGGCCCAATAGCAGAGTCATGTGCTTGCCGATATTCATTTGAAGGCAGACAAGACTGGTTCAACAGTTGTAAGTACTTCATTAGTTTTGACAATTACCCTTTTGGTGCTGCTTGAGTCATACTCGACCAATTCTTTTTGTCGATGCCCTTGTGAGATAAGCTTGGTTTTAGCTAGAACCCTTGTGTGATGCAACTCCGTTTAGAGTTAGTTTGTTCT
The DNA here is from genome assembly GCA_037833695.1 of Sechiopsis laciniata. NCBI lineage: Eukaryota > Viridiplantae > Streptophyta > Magnoliopsida > Cucurbitales > Cucurbitaceae > Sechiopsis > Sechiopsis laciniata. The sequence goes on along the minus strand of JBBMKA010000009.1, from coordinate 6,818,017 downwards.
CCTCTAAGAAGGTGAAAGTGGTTGATTGAAACATCCCGAGAGCTTTTGGCTGCTACCCTCATAGTACTGCCTATGAGGGTATCGATGTGATTCTTGGTACAGAGTGGTAGCTGATAACCACATTGTGATCAATTACCGCCAGAAAGAAGTCGTGTTTATTTTCCCGAATGGAAGACTTTTAGTTTTGAGGAGTCAAGAGTGGATCTTTCCACAATCAATTTGCAAGAGAGGAAGCCAGTTGATTGATAGTTGAAGAGCTTGGGGTTTTTAGCCAAGATGGCAGTTGGTAATCGTCCAGTGCAGTCTATGGACTGGGTACCAGAAGTTCAGGAGTTTTTGGATGTTTTCCCTGAGGAGTTGTCAGGCTTGTAGCTAGCCGAGTTAAAAGTGTTGAAGGTTCAGCTGCAGAAGCTATTGGATAGAGGTATTATTCGTCTTAGTGTGTCCCTTTGGGAAGCACCAGTGTTATTTGTGAAGGAGAAGGATGGACCGATGCACGTTGTTTTGGTTGTAGAGAGCTGAACAAAGTTACATTGAGGAATAGGTATTCGTTGCCTCGCTTAGATGATTTGTTCGACCAACTTCATGGAGCTTCAGTATTTTTCAGGATGGACTTGAGATCAGGATACCACCAGTTGAAGAACAGGGATGGGGATATCCTGAAGACTGTATTCCGGACGAGGTATGGTCATAATGAGCTCGTAGTAGTGTCCTTGGGATGAAACAATGCCCCAACGGAGTTTATGGATGTGATGGACCATGCCAACCATCTAAGTTTAATTTTGCTAGTTTTGAGGGAGAACAGGTTGTTTGCTAAGTTCTCTAAGTGTGAGTTTTGGCTAGAGCAGTTGGCCTTCCTAGGCCACGAGGTTTTTCGAGATGGTGTTTCAATGGATCCCACAAAGTTTGAAGCACTAAGTTCTTGGGCAGAGCCGACATCAGTCGCAAAGGCTCACAGCTTTCTGGGTTTGGCAGGTTATTAAAGACAGTTCGTCAAAAACTTTTCCAAGATAGTGGGACCTGTGACTCGGTTAGCAAGGAAGGGTTGTGAGTTCGTCTGTGATAATGTTTGCAATGAGAGTTTTGCAAGGTTGAAGGAAGCTTTGATTACACTGCCAGTTATTAAGGTTCCAGTTGGAGCAACAGGTTTCACAATGTATAGTCATGCTTCTTCTAAAGGAGTAAGGTGTGTTTTGATGTAAAACAGGAAGATGATTGCTTATGTTTCCCGTCAGTTGAAGTCTGATGAGTTGAACTATCCAGTGCAGGATTTGGAGTTAGTAGCAGTGGTTCATGGACTAAAAATCTAGAGGCATTGCGTGTATGAAAAAAAAAAAAAAAAGACTTTCAAGGATTAGAAGAGCCTCAAGTGATTTATCACGTAGAAGCAATGTAGTATGAGAAAGCAAATGTGGGTTGAGTTAGTCAAGGATTATGACTGTGAGTTATTGTACCAACCCAACAAGGCCAATTTTGTGGTAGATGAACTTAGTAAAAAAAAAAAAAAGACATCCCGCTCAGCAGCGATGTGATTCGAGCTGCCCTTGTTGACTAGAGAAGTGCAGTGGGCCCGAGATTAAGAGCTGAGTTGTTGTTTCAGGCTCATGGTGCCTCGTTTGTTTGACACCAAAGAGGTACCAAGATGTATCAGGACCTTAAATAGTGAACTCAAAATCAACTAACATGCTTTTCAGTGATAAAATAGAACTCTACATGCATATTTTAGCTCAATTAATTATTCACATCAGCAGCATATTAATGTAATGAAAAACATGCAAGACATCATAACAAAGGATGATACGACTGTCACAAATGCAGTATGTTCTTTTTTAATTTAGTCTGAAAACTTTATTATTTGTCATAAATAAGTTATTATTTAAGTCTTAATGTTAATAGACTATATGAGGGATTTATACACATAAACTAAGCTTTGTGAAAGTGCGTGTAGAATAGGCTAATTTTTTTCTACCCTATCTGATGGTTTCATATTTTTTCATGTTACAATATTTTGGAAGGATACAAACTTTGAAGGATTTATATTCTTTTTTGTGTATACCAATAATAGTTTTGAAAATAGTTGGGTGCTTTAATTGAAGTCGATTGGTTGTTGTTTTTTAATACTTATAAAGTTTGGAAATATTATTCCATACTTATATATATATATATATATATATATATATTTATTTATTTATTATGCTTGTGTCAAAATGTTATTTTGTTAAAATTGTCTATTATTGGAATTCTGTTCTGTCAGATATCCGTGTGTACATTGACAAGATAATAAAATGACTAGATCAATGAGACTAAATGTTTTTTAAAAAGTTGATTTTTTTTTTTTTTTTTAATTTTGTTAAATTTTTTTTTATTATACTCCTTTGGCATTTTCTAAGTGTCACAAATATGACCCAACTTGACATTTGAAAAGTGTTAACGTTATAACATACATAATTAACACTTGTAAAGTGTCAACATATATACTTTTACTTAATGTTTTTGTTCACATCAGTTGACCTTAATAAAGACAACATCAACAAAAAAAAATCACTTGATATGCTTATCGAATATCAATCAAATAATCATTTGGCGCATATAATTTTTCAACCACTTATAGACTTATCATTAAAACACGTCAACTATAACAAAAAATTACACTTCTTGAAACGTCAACTTTACGGATTTTAGTTGATACTCGATCAGTTGACGTTTTTAAAAGCCTCTACTATCTACATATTTGACATTCTATGAGCAACCTAACTTATTTTTTATAGTAGTGTAAGAATAAAAGCATTGTAGAATGTTGCCATTACGTAAAGCAGTAACTACATGTTATCGTTCTAATAGTCATGTTAGTTCAATATTACATGTTCACATAATTCATACGAACACAATCAAACAAGTCAAGCCATATTTGCATCTATCCAAAATGTCCATGATAAAAGTTTGCCCTTGGTTGGGTTGTAGTTTAACCCGGGGTTGGTTTGTAGTATATATTTATAATATAATACTATATATGTTTAAAAAATAAAATAACCATCTAAATTAAGTTTAATTTTTTTTTTATTTCACTACAAATTAAACATGTTACCAAATTGTTAATTTTGAATTTCATTAAATAATATATTATAGATACTAAATTTTCTAATTATATATATGGTTAAAAAATGCTCAACCTTTTTAATTGGTCAATTATATGTAATAATATTTTTTACTAGAAAAAAAACACATACATTTAATTATTTTTTAAATCAAAGGAAATAAAACATACAATAATACTCCCTAAAAAGGGTAAACAAGCTCGATAATGGCCCACAAACCAGACGAGACAAAATAAAAAATGAAAAGCTGTAAATTAAAGAGCTTCTGAAGTAATCCGAAATACATTTCAAAGCAACGATTTTACAAAAAGGACGGATAAATCTCAACGTAAGGAGTCTGGTGTAATTAGTCAATGCTTCATTGATTGCATTGAAGAAACTTTGAAGGTTAACACTATCAACATAGTAAACACTAAGGAGCAAGAACCCACCAAAAAGAAAAGAAGAGCTTCAAGACCGTAGAGGAATGAAAAATCTTCCAAGGGTAACACTTATCCATTACTAAAATAAAAAATCCTTTATGAATCGATTTCTCCTCAAATCACCAAAATTGAAAAACACAATCAAACAGTAGGAAACCCCAACACAAAGAATTATAACAACAAAAATAATAAAAGTTAATGGAAGTATGGAAAATGGATCTTAAAATGTTGCCACATTCAAAAGATTACAGATTGTCCCAGAGTTACCCATCTCTCGGACAATCTCTAAAACGATTATCATGATGAACGACACCCTTGAATATCAGGGTGCATCGTTAGAGAACCTATGGCAGAATTTATAACTTCCTCAAAAATTTTGGAAGTTATAAAATCACAAACCAAATGGTCGAACTAACACCACTCTTTATTTTTCTTTTATTGATTCGATTCCCACCAACCTTTGAAACCCATTTCAAGCCTTACACTTACCGCATAAAAAATGCTTGTTCGATGGAGTTTAACCCACCTTTTTCGTTGCTTGTCTAAGCCTGCTTTTGTTATAAAAAATGAAAACATATTTTTAATTGAAAATAAATTCATTGGATTACACATGATGTTTACAAAAAGCCAAATACAAATGCGACGTTCGAGAAACAAAAAAAAAAATCCATATCAATTGATTTTTTTTTTCTTTTGCTCGTTGTATATAAATGGATAAAATTTTAAATATTAATTGACATCATTATCCACGACAGCGATTTTCGACATAACAATTTTTATTATCGAGATTAGCACGAACAGGTGTAGAAATATCACTTGCACCTGAAATACAATTTCGAGGCGAGTTAGGTTGTTTGCATACATCCAAAATGTCAAGATATTTCACCTCTGATGTTACTTCTTGACTTGTCAGTAGCATACTAATTAAAACTAGAAGATCACTCTCACTCATAATTTTCATTGAAGGTATTCAAGAGCTCTAAATTTGGTGGCTAAAGTTTCTCCCTCTCAAAAGATGAAGAAAACTTATCGAGTTTTATATATAGTTGAATAATACATACACAAATGGTTAGGTAACCTAACCTCATAACTAACCCAAGTTCATTAAAATAACCATATGGGTTAAAATACGTGATGTGTAATTCACATTTACCAATTATCCTCTTGAAGTACATATCATAATGGCATCATAACATCATAATTGAAATTTCATAAGAATTCCAGACACACCTGAATCAGAACTTGCTTAATCAAAGTAACATAACTCCAGAAAAAATTGGATCAGAATTTGCACATTCAGAGCAAACTAAAACGGTCTTCAAGACTTTAGAATCTGAGCAGAACAATCAAAACTCTAAAAAATTCATCAGAGCGATGAACTAAATCCATCAACAACCTGAACTTGTTCTCACATACAATATCTCTTAAAACAGTAAAATCTTCACAAATAAGATTTCAAACATATTGTTGCCAAAAACATAGAACCAAAAAAATGAGGAATCTCCTTTCAAAACAACATAAGTAGCAAAACAGAGTTAACATAATCGGTACCAACAGACTCTTCAGAACTAATGCATTCAACAAACAAAAGACTCTCAAAATATCGAGTCAATACCAAACTGAATGCCTAAACGCTACATACCAAAATGTCAAACAACAAATTTCTATGTTCCTGCTGAAAAAAACTGTGCTAGATCAAAACGACGAGGAGCCAAAGCAAACACAATACTCCAAAACTAAACAACAAATCTCTTTCATCTCAAATCAACAATTCAAGAATTCTGTAAGCTTTATAACTTCATCAAAACTACCAGATGCAACCAAAAAATCATCTACATATAACATAAGTAGAATGATGCAACATGCACAAGTAACTTTACTGAAAACAAAATCAACAAACTAATTTCTTGCAAGGCAACAATCAAATATGAAAGAGTCAGAATGCTGATAAGACTGCACTTAAAACTAATCAATGCAATAAATTCAAGAGACGAGGTTCTATGTAAGATCACAAATGGAGAAAGAACACTTATCCCCTCTTCTTGCATGTAACCACAAGCAAACGAATCTGCATCAGAACGAGAATATAGAATACCCTCTAGATCAGACTTCATTACAAACAACCATTTGTAGTCAACAAGCTAGCAAATGTCAGGTCTCACTACAAACGTCCAAAACGAAGAATCCTTCCAACAAGTTATTTCCCTATCAAACAACTGAAAATTACCCTCTAAACCAACAAAAACATCCTCAGGTTCAAGAGTAACAAAGATAGGATCAGAACGTGCAATGTCACTGACATGCACTAAAGGTTGAGCTGAAGAATTTTTAAAGTCAAAAGCAGAAGCAGCGACATAATTTCTACAAAGTAAATCAATATCAGAACTCATCTACTCGACAACAATTGGACTAATCTTAAGGGGAGAACCTGTCCAATATTCTTGTGGAGTTCCAAGAATCTCATCAGAAACTACAACTATCTCGCTTTGAAAAGTTTTCTCTTGCAGAATATATAAACCATTTATAAGCTTTCTCGATATCTTAATTTTATCAATTCGAGATGAGTAGTCATAACCAACAGCATCCAAAAATCCTAACGAGATAAGGTTTCACAAAATAACCTGGAATGAATCTCTCACAGCTGTTAGTATCCATGCTAAACTAAACTAAATCTACTCTCTTAATCTCAAACTGATGGCTATTTTCCAAATTTACCTTGCCAAAATTCATAATTTTCAAAATTGTGAGAATTTCAAAATTATCAGAATTTTTAGAATCCTTCTTCTTAAATTTCATCTCCAAATCTCTAGATCTACAAAAATTCATGAACTATTTCTAGGGTCAACGAATCTCTACTTTACTTAATGACTGATTTCAAAACTTTGTAATTTTTTGGGTAACAAAACGAGGAGGATCATAACTTGATTTTCACCATCTAATTTCTCCTTTTCAGAATTGGCCATGTCACCACAAATTTTATTGAATTCGTCCAAGTTTTCTTCCAATTCCTTAGAAGGATCATCTAAGAATTTTGCTACCTTTGTTGTACAAACTGGGCTCACATTTTTCTATTCCATAAACTAAAATCCACATTCCTATTTAAATTTGTCAAGTACAAATTTAGCTGACATCTTATCAAAATTATCAAAACTCATGGAAAATCATATCACAATCAGAAAAATCTTAACGAGCCACCAATTCGAAAACAATATCAAATGACGAATTTATCAAATCAAAATTCACCCGAAAAATATCACAAAGTAGCTATCACAATAATAGTCTCTGAATTTCAAATTTTCAATCAACAAATTCAAATTCAGCCTAAATCTCAACAAATTTATCAGAATAGCAGCTTCTAAAATCAAATTCCAGCTCAAAATTTTAGACTAAGATTCATGTACATCAACTCAAATTAATCAGAATAATCAATGGACTATACAAAATTCTCCGGTCAAAATGTTATCACAATTCCATAAAATAATTTCGATCGACAATTCTAAAATTACCATATAGCAGCAACAGTCAAATTTCAGCCCAATATCTAAAAAAATATGTATAAATCAGCAGTCAAATGATTCAAAATTCAGCCAATCATATGAGTGATTCTAACAATACATATAAAACTAATAGAAAAACTCACCAAATTGATGTTGCATATTTCAAAAGTGAAATCAAAACGTCAAATTCCAATTACAGTAGCTCAATCCAAGTGTGAAATAGCAGCTCAATCCAAATGCCAAATAACACTCAGTAACAATTGGAGTCCAAATAATTTGATGAAATTTTCAATATAAATTGAAAACTAAATGCTGAATAGTCAAATTGATTTTCAATTCGTTGAAAATCATTCGCAAATTGCAACCACCGTCACAATTGCAAATTCAATTTCACCAAAGTTCAACTTAATTTCAATTGAAAATCTCACACTGAAGAAACCCAATGATTAAATTTGCTGAATTTTGTTTAAAATCACCAAAATCGGAAACAAATTTGTTCGATGAAACAGAGATTAATCAAATGCCCAATTCGAAATCAAGTTACCCCAATACTAAGTTGCTGACAAATTCGAGCTAAAACAATTCCTATTGTTTCTCACAGTTTCAGAAATTCACTCAATCGACGACAAAGTCAATCTCGAAATCAGGCTTCAATAGCAATTACAATCTGCACAAATTCACCGATGAAGAAATTGCAGAACAGGGACTAGAAATCTAACTTTAATTAAATGAAGAAAACGCACAAATAATCCCCAAATTAAAGTACGGAAGATTCACAAATGGATGCAGAAACTAAAGCCTAAACAGTGATACCAATTTGTTAAACTATATTCGAGATCTAAACAAAATCAAAAGTACAAAGTAAAGAAAGAATGGAGAAGACATAGCACACTGGATTAAAGTGGTTCGAACTAGCCTACTCTACTGTTCACAATGTGACAAGATCACTCTCACCCATAATTACCATTGAAAGTATTCAAGAGCTCTCAATTTGGTGATTAAGATTTCTCCCTCTCAAAAGATGAAGAAAATCCATAAAATTTTATATATAGCTCAATAGTACACACACAAATGGTAACCTAACCTCGTAACTAATGCAAGTTCACTAAAGTGACCATATGGATTATCTTTTTTTATCTTTTTTTCTTTTTTTGACAAGACCAATAAACTCCAATAGGATGCCAAAAGTATTTTGGTCTTTTGTGGATCCTTCTTCCTAACTTTGTTCATTGAAATTTTAGGACTTTTTCTTTATAACTCATTTCTTTATAGCACTTTATAGCTCCTTAATTTTGGCAAAGCCGAATACGTAATTTAGATTATGGCGTTGACATTGTTTTCTAATACCATCTTTAATCTTCTAAATATATATATATATTTTTTTATTTCTTTTCTTGTATATATTGTTTATTCTTCTATCTAAATGTTGTTTTAAAATGATGTACAAAAAAAATTAAGGAAAAATGCTATGGATAGTAATTTTTAGGCCACATATTATAATTATAGCATTTGTCTTAAAATATTTCATATTATAATTACGGATAGATTTTTTTTTTTTTTAATTTTCATGATACTTTTTTTTTGTAGTGAACTAATTAAATCTATTAGTGAACTGATTGAATCTATCAACAAAAAAAATTGATTGAATCTATCAACTGAAAATTGTTTGAAGTATGGATACTTTCGTAATTTTACAAAAAAAAATTGCCCATTTTTATATTATATATGAAATATTCTTTTAAAGAATATTATGGATGGTATTTTTTGGTTTGTTTTGCTATACATGTAAAATTCAAAAATTAACAACAAAAGTTGAATAAACGATTAATTTTCATGGACAAATAAATATTGCCAACTTGTAAACAGTGTTAAACAGTCAATATTTCTCAGTTCTAATTTATTCATATGGTAGAGGATTCACGCGTCCGAGGTGCAAGGGTTGAAAAAAAGAGAGTAATCGAAAGGGTCAGTGGCTTAATGGTTTTATTGTTTGATGAAAATTCAATTCAAAACCATGGTCATGAGTTCGATCTCTGGAATCGGTAATAGCCTCTCATTTATTTGAGAGTAGTTGTACCCTGTTTGTAGTGTTTGTGATCCTCCTCTCCCAACTTGTATTTAAAAAAAAGTGAATTTTTGTTTAGAATGGCCAATGAAGCAGAAGTTGTAGCAAGAGTGGAGCTACTATCGAAAAGCATTCATATCACCAATAAAATTTTCCATAAAAAACTATGATATCAATTTTATATTTAATAAAAAAACAAACTTAAGAGAAGATTAGAGTTGTAATATTTGTTTCAGTTTTTTTTTTTTTTTTTTTTTTTTTGACTAGGGAAAGCCCGTGACAATGGAGTGAAAATAGATTAATACCAAACCAGATAACCAATTGCAACCAGATAACTAATCGCGCCACCGACCCATTCGGTGAGCCAAAATGAGCCTTACACTGCAATATAATATTATTACTTCATTAGCACAAAATATATTTTTCATTTTAGAAATTATTTTTTTTGTTCCAAAAAACTTATGAAGAAAAAGAAAGCAAATTCTATTGATAAATATTGCGTGCAACTTAGTTTGTGAGGGTAAATTAAGATGTGTCATTTTATATAGAAAGCTATAAGAAATAAAGTAACCAAATAAACTCTAATAAGATACCAAAAGTATTTTGGTCTATTGTGGATCCTTCTTCCCAACTTTTGTTGTTCATTGAAACACCTAACTCTTTTATTTGATGACTCTCTTTCTTTATAGCTCTTTTTTTCTTTATATAGCGCTATATACCTCCTTAATTTTGGCAAAGCCTAATACGTAATTTAGATTATGGCATTGACATTGTTTTCTATATCCCTTTTTAATCTTCTAAATACTTTTTTTAAACTTCTTTTCTTGTATAAATTGTTTTTCTTTCTATTTAAATGTCGTTTTCAACCGCCAACAACAGCTATAGCTTAGCAGCATTAATGTAACACCTAATAACTATGAGGTCATGAATTCAAATCTCTTCACTCTAATTGTTGTAATCTAAAAAAAATTGTAGTTTGATGTAAAAAGAATTAACAAGAGTAGAATAAATGATTAATTTTCATGGACAAATAAATATTGCGAACTTGTTAATAGGGTTAAATAGTCAATATTTCTATCCATTTTTTCTTACTAGAGAAATGCATCTAAATTGGTTGACTGTTCATATGAGATATTTTAGGTACTAATTACTAAAGATGTTTATTGATCGAGAAATTTTGATAAATTGGCACATCATTACTATTGAATCATCGACAAAATAAAATAATTTTGGGTCAATTACACATTGATATTTTCTCAAAATTAACATGGATTAAAAGATGGTTTATTTGGAATTTATGAGTCGAATTTAAATGAGACAAATGTTTATTTAGTAGCTGAAATTTATGTTCACAAACTCAAAAAAGCGAGCCAACATTCTGACATCGAGGTCCAAATTCATGTAGACAATCCCAAAGGCTCACACTCATGGTTCATAAGACTTATATAAATAGATAAGCTCTTCTTCCTTTTTAAAATCTAGAAATTTGAAATTCTAGAGAAATTTTGTAAAAATGAACACGTATCATGTTCAAGTAAGACTAAAATTTTTATTTTTAAAATTTTCAAACTTACTCTTACAAAAGTTAAAATTTGTAATATTTCTTAGGTCAAGAATGGTAACATATGGCCAACGTACATCAATTCATACTAATAAACTAAGAGATTATGTGTTCGATTCACATTTTATTCGTATATGATAAAAATTTCTCTACACATTAATACGTATATATAAGAAAGTCTAACATTTTGCATCTGTGACATAATTTGATACCACACAAATAATTATTTTTAAAATTTTTTTATTTATAAAATAAATTTAATGGGCCACATGTTAACTCTTGGACTGCCCTATATATTTATGAAAAAACTCTCTAAAAATTGAAAAAATATATATTTTTGGCATAGAAAAGTCAAAATGAAATTATGACATTTTGATAATGAGCACATTTAGATCCATTGATCTATTTTTTATTAGTAGATTAAGACAAATATGACTGTTACTTGTTTTATGCAATTGTGAATTGAGTAAGAAGACCTTTTATGACACAACTTTTGACTGATCATTAAAATAAAAGAAGAATATAATTATCGACAATGCACCACTTAATAAAGAGTTCTTGCTCCAAGTCCAAAAAAAAATAGTGCTCTTGCTAACCAAAATATACATAAAAGGGAAAAATTATTAGTTTTTTAGATAAGTATAGTTTTATATTTGATTTTTAAATTTTAAAATCAAATACTTTTCTCACTAACATTTAAAATATATTTATTTTTTATTCTTTACATTTTAATAATATTTAATTTTAATTCTTGAATATAAAAATTATTGGATTATTATTAAATTTTAATATATTAATAAAATAATTATTTTTATATTAACATAAAGTAACTTATAAAAGAAATAAATTTAGTGTCTTTTTTTTAGTATAAATTAAGGGAGAGAGATACCAAATCCTACCTAAAGAATATCACTACTCTCAAATAAATTTGAGCAATTAATTTACGATCAAACAATAAAACTATTGCATTACTTATTTTTTTGGTGAATTAAATTTAGTGTCGAATTTGATAACTTAATGATGAAATTGACACCAAACTTTAAACATAGGGCAATTTTTTTTTTCTTTTCTGAAAGTAAAAGTATTTATTAAATTGGAAGAAAAAAAATTTAATTTAATCAGGAAAAAAAAAAAAGGAGAGTTGGTTCATCAAAACTTCCCTCCCTTTTCTTCCCCTTAGACTCAGAGCCTCCAAAAACCGCCGCCAATTGTTTTCTTTGTTGTCTCTATAAATATTCTGTTCTTCTCCCTTTACCTTTCCGATGCTCTCACTGTTCATCTCCAAATCCCCAATTAATTCTTCATTTCTCCTCTCCAATTCCCGATTCCCAATCTCAATCGCCGCCGCCACTCTCCGATCTCCGGCGGGCATGCCTCCCCGTTTATCCATGCTTTCACAAGTCGATTCCGAAGGCCCCCTGGCTCGGAGATTGTGGAATAAGTGCCGCAGGGAGGTGATATTCACCATGTACGCTCCCTTCATCGTTTCGCTTGCTTCCGCCACTCTCGATGTTCATACATTCCGCCGCTATGTCGACCAGGATGCTCATTTCCTTAGCGCCTTTGCTTCCGCGTGAGTTCAATTTTTGTTTCTTTTCGGTTTAGGGTTCTTTGGGGCCGGGGTTTGTGTTGTGTCAATCCTATTTGAATTGGGATTCTTTATTGCTTTCTTTGTTTTGGTACCTTTCTTTTGTTGTTTTAAGTTATTGGATTGCTGAAGAATTGGGATTGTTTAGGTCCCATTTGATAATCATTTTATTTTTTTGTTTTTTTTATTTTGAAATTTAAGTCTACCAAAACTACTTTGTCACATGTTTTTTCTTCTTTGATATGTATATCTTACCTATATTTTTAGAAAACAAACTTGAAAACAAAAAAAGTAAGTTCAAAAATCTTGTTTTTGTTTTTAAAATTTAGATTGCATTCACATACTTTTTTTTTTTTTTTTGAACAAGGGTAAACAAATTAGTGTCACGGGAGAGTCTCAAACCTGAGATCTAGAGGGGAGCATACCTTCAAAGCCCAAGCCTTCGACCACTAGGGACATTCACGTACTTTCTTAAAAAAAGATGGATACATGATAGGAAAAATGGAACACATTATAGAAAAGATGAGTAAAAATAAGCTTAAATTTCAAAAACAAAAAACTAAATGATTATCGAACGGGAATGAAAAGATGGAGCACATTGTAGAAAAGATGAGTAAAGAATTCATTATCTTGAATCGTAATTGAATTGGAATTCTTTTGTATTTTCAGTCTTGTTCTTTATTGCTGTGTTTTGCGTTTGGTTTCTGTTATTGGGTTGTTAAAGAAATCATTATTTTGAATCTTAATCAATTTGTACTTGATTTTTCTTGGGTTTCTTTTTGACTTATTGAAATGCGGGTGTTGTAGAACTAGCGAGCTTGAAACTTAGTTGAATTGAACTTCTTTTGTCATAAGGTGGATGAGGAAGAACAATATTGAATTTGTTCTGTTTCTTTCTTTGGTTTTCTTGAAGAACTAAGTAATCTTACATTGTAGTTGAACTAACTAAGTAATCTTACATTGTAGTTGAACTATTCTTGGTAGTTTTGCCGTTTTCTATGAAGGGTTAGAATAACATGCTTGTCTATCTCTTTAGCTCATAAAGTTCACGGTCTATTTTGCTTTTAATTCATTTCTTTGGTGTACAACGGAATCCATAACTCGTGTAGAGAGGTTATCATAACACTTGGTTTCTTGTTATAAAGAAAGAAAAAGAACAAGGAAAGGAGAGTACATATTCAGAATATTCCATGGCAGGCAATGTTTTTATTAGGTTTCAATGTTCTTTTCCCCAATGTCTCTGGGTCTTAAATTTCGGTCTGTTTCGAATATCACCACATTGAATATATAGGGCCCTGAAGTGGTTGTTTGGCCGGATTCTGAATCTGAGTTTTTTAATGGTCAAAATAATATTGGGGAAACTTGAAGGGTAAAATTCTCATGATGACCACAATCAAGAATGATTATGAGAGAAGGAACTGGTTTCAACAATTTGTTCCGTTGTTCTTTAATTTTTGCTTATATGACTTTTTGAGTTTGAATGCTTTTGATGTTTTATTGATAAGAAAATTGTTTGATTTAGAAAAGTGTAATTTATCTGTTTTTTTGGTAAAACTAAGAAGTATTGATAATGATTGTTTTATATTAAACTAATACGGACTCTGTCCTTGTTTTAGCTATCTGTCTAATTTCTATATCATTTTTCTTAGAACCAAATGGAAGTTTGAAATGCAAATGCCTTCGGTTGCTTCATAACTTATCTTATTCTTATACAGGTATGACTTAGCCGCCGAATGTGCGGATGATGATGATGCAAAACATTCGGTCAATGAGCTGAAAAAGGCAGTGAAGAATGAACTGAAAAAGCATCCTTCGTTTGTTAAGGTAGAAGGGCGTATTATTTCTCTTTGTAAATTTCCATGATCACCTTCTTTCACCAGCTCAGGGATATTTGCTTTTCAGTGAAGAATGAACTCATCAATAACCTAGTATTATAATGGAATCCTTTCATTTTTTATGTGTTTTGATATTTTAGTCTCAAGAAGTTATATGACCCTATTGTGTTGGTGCACGATCTTTAAGGAATGGACTGGTGAGGATGGAAAAGAATTTCCCGCCGACCCTGCTACAGTTAAATTCACCGATTTCTTGTTGGCAACGGCATCGGGCAAGATTGAAGGAGCTAAAGATCTTGGTAATCTTGCAACCCCATTTGAAAGAACAAAGCTTGCTGCTTATACTCTTGGTGCCATGGCGCCTTGCATGAGGCTGTACGCCTATTTAGCTACGGAGTTTAAGAGAGCTCTTGGTGCTGACATTGATGATCACTGCTACAAGTCATGGATAGAAAAATACGCATCTCAAGGTTTTGAGGTATGTTATTTTGAATTGTGAAGTTTCTCTCATTTTATTTTTTTTATTTTAGTTTTATAGGAACAAATGAATTACTAAAATGGCTAACTATTTTTATTTTCAATACAGGAAGCAACTGTGAGAACGGAAGATGTACTAGAGAAACTCTCTGTTACTTTGACCGGTGAAGAACTTGACACTATTGGGAAGCTCTATCGCCAAGCTATGAAACTTGAGCTAGAATTTTTCTGCTCTCAACCTCTTCTCGAGAAGACTGTAGTTCCTTTGGTTAAAGATCACAATCCGGCGGAGGATCGATTGGTATTATTTTGTGATTTTGATTTGACGTGCACTGTTGTCGACTCTTCTGCCATCCTGGCAGAAATTGCAATAGTAAGAGCTCCCAAACCTGATCAGGTTCAACCCGTTGATGACCAAATTACCTGGATGTCATCAGCTGACCTCAAAAACTCGTGGGTTGCTATTTCGAGGCAGTATACAGATGAGTATGAGGAGTGCATCGATAGAATAACGCCCCCTAAAACTGGTAGTTACTTAAAACATGGATATTCTTTTATTCCAACTAGTTTTTGTTTTAAACTTTATGAAAATAATTGCAGAGGAATTCAAATACGAAGCTCTATGTACAGCTCTTGAGCAGCTCTCTAATTTTGAGAAAAAGGCTAATAACAGAGTTATCGAGTCTGGAGTGCTTAAGGGCTTAAATTTTGAAGATGTAAGACGTGCTGGTGAACATCTTATTATTCAAGACGGTTGTTTCAATTTCCTAGGAACTGCTAGTAAGAGTGAAAATTTGAATGTTGGTATCTACGTAGTTTCTTATTGTTGGTGCGGAGAACTTATCAGGTCATCTTTTAAAGCAGGTACATTTCTTTATAGCCATTTAACATATTCGAAACTATCGATTGCTGGGTTTTTTTAGATATCCCGAAGAAGTCTAATATTTTGTACTTTTTAATGTTATAGATATTAATGCCATTTGAAATAACTTCGTTGGAACAAAATTTTAGTGTAATCTATCTAGATTACATGCATGAATAATCATTTAACCGGTAAGATTTTGTTTTATATTCTTGTGTCAGGTGGGTTATTAGAACAAGTTACTATACTTACCAATGAGCTTGTCTTTGAAGAAGCAGTTTCTACTGGTGATTTAGTTAGGATGATAGAATCTCCCATTGATAAAGTCGTTGCTATCCGAAAAATCATGGAGAAGTACGACAATGATAGAAAGAACTTAACCGTATACATCGGAGACTCCGTGGGTGACTTGCTTTGCCTACTTGAAGCAGATGTAGGAATTGTTATTGGGTCGAGTTCCAGTCTGAGAAGACTTGCGACTCGATTTGGAATTTCTTTCGTTCCGTTGTATCCAAGTGTGATAAGAAAACAAAAAGCTCTTATCGAAGAGACACAACGAAGTTGGAATGGATTGTCTGGTGTCCTTTACACCGTCAATTCTTGGGCTGAAATCCATGCTTTCGTTCTTGGAGGCTAGAACCAAGTTTTTTTTGTGGTTCTCTTTCATCTCAACTCGTTTGTTTTTCGAGTCGTTTATCAATCATTAGTTGTAAAGAAGATGGAAGTTGATGGCGAATTTTTTAGGGCCAACAGCCACGCCATTTTACTGTCTCCCGTCCTTCGTTAATTGATCATTGCTCGATAACATTTTCTGTATGCAAAGTAAGTTTTCTATCATCTTGTAAAATTTTAGATGTAGGGTGGAGAAAAATAATTCTTTTAAACTGTTCAAGCTTTTACTGTATCCATTTATTTATAGTGATAGGTGCTTTTCTCTATTTTGTGATGATTGACAGTATATTACATGATTAAACAGCTCCTCTTAAAAATTTCTGTAAACCTAAACTTACTTGGAGAACAGAAGTCCGATTGTGCAAACCAAAAATATTTTAGACTGAATACTTCTACGTTATTATTATGCTTGGCCTGCTAGTTTACACTAGACAATTGTAATTTCTACCTATGAATGAAATGCACATAATTGGTGTTTCAGTTTGGTTACTAATATACCAGGTTTTTTTTTTGTTGTTGAGAAAAGTCTTTAGGTTGTTTTTTAGGATCGTCACTGATTGATTTTGAGATAAATGCCAAAAACTATAATATTTTTAAAAAAGAATTTTGAGTTAATCTGATTTTTCAAAATTACAATCTATTGACTAATAACTGTAAAAAAATATCTAAAAATACTTTTAGTAAATTGGTATGCTTCTCTCAAGGTTTCAGATTCGAGGTTCAGTTGTGGCATTATTTCTTCGATGTCTCTGGTGTGGTTATCTTGTTTTTTTTTTAAAAAAACACTTTTTAGTAAACTAAAATGCTTAGAAAGTACAAATCTACATAGAGGGATTTTATATAAGTAGATTTTATTTTAAATCACTTTTCTCTATAGGAATTTCAGACACCATAAAACTATCCAAGCGTTTTTAGAATACTTATTTCATAAGCTTTTAATCCAATCATAACTTCCATATCATTCATATTTTTATTTGATTGGATATTATTCTCTTTAGTTATCCAATTTTTGGACCACCATGAAAGATTGCCTATAAACAAAATAGATATACTAGTTTTATAACAATATATATATATATTGTCTTTATTCGATTCTATTAAGCGATCACGATTTAAACTAATTAAATATCAAGAGGGTTTATAAAATTTGAAAAATTCAATCCATATATGCTCTGGAAAAATAAAACAAACTTTAAGAAACTCTTCAAAGGAGCCAGGCCATTTGGTTTTTCTCTTATCTACATATACAATAAGATATTTATTCATATAAAAAATGTAATGTGTGTAGGCCACTCCACTTGTGCATTCTTCTTTACAAAATTTAATGTAAGTGGTTTTATTGGACAAATAATATCTATTTTAGTTGCTTAATCCAAAGCGATTTAATAATTATTAAAAGGAGTCTACTGTTAGTTCAAATTGTGATGGAAACTCTACTGTTTATCCAAAATGTGATTGGAAGGCTATTTATGTCAATAGAGCTGTTTGATTGTCGGTCTTTAGCCTATTTTGTGATTTTTTATCCATTAACAACACCTTAGGTCAGTGAAGGTTGGTTATCTTGATTGAAATTAAATTTATTTTAATTTTACAATTACGAGTTTGAATTCGAAAATCGATATTTAACTCCTATTATTTGAGAGTAGTAGTGCTCTATATGTAAGGTTGATTGGTCCTCCTCCCCCAATTTGTACTAAAAGAAAAATGACCCGATATTTTACAAGAAGATATTAGAGGTATACTTTTATTGGCATATAAAAATGACTTATTTGAACATTAAGATGTGATTATAATGTTACTTTTAAAATTTGAGAAACTCGAAAGATTAGTTAATAGTTTAAATGTATTATCGGGTTAGTGGCAGGTTGTTTATCATGATTTATGTGGGCTCGTGTCTAATTAATTGAAACTTTTTTGGCTTGGGTTTTTTTTTTTTTTTTTTTTTTTTTTTTTTTTTTTTTTTTTTTTGCACCTTTCTCTTGGGATTCTTTTGAATTAATGGATTGCTAGAAATTGTTGGTAAAATTATTTATTAAATGAATAATTTTATTTGATAATTAATATATAGTTGAAATTTAATTAGAGATTTTCTGTGAAAATTTAATTATTTCAAAATATTATCCAAAAAACTATTTATAAAAAATGAGGAAAAAATTTGAATGGGAAAAATATCCCGTGGAGAAAAACAATGAATTTCGCGGGGACAGGGATTATATTTGGTGGCGGGGACGGATTATTCATTCTCCGGCCTGATCCCGTAGACATCTCTAGCCTAAGCCCTTTTCAAAAAAAATTAAAGAAAATAAAAAATTGTTCTAGCATCTAAGATGGAGGGCATGGATTTCAGCCATAGAGTTAACAATGAAAAGAACACCAGACAAATGGAATGAAAGAAACTCAAATTCAAGTAGCCAGTCTCTTTAGACTAGAACTTTATCCAATCACAATTTCTATATCTCCTTCAATTAGACAATTAAAGCAAGTCACAGAGTCTTTAATGTATTCCATTAATTTTCTTTATAACCAAATGTTGATTAGAATGACGACTAAACAATTTTAAATTCAATAAATTGATGATGAGATTATATCAAAATTTATTTTTAATGGAAAATATATATAAAAAAAAAAAAAAGAAAATTCAAAACACATATACATAAGAATTTTTAGTAAGCTTTTCAGAAATTTTCATTTTGAAAGAACACAATTTTTGAATTCATTTAAACTCTTCATTTGTTCTTTCACAACCCAAGGATAAATCCTGGCCACATATTCAATTGTTGAGCCGAGTCAGTTTGGATGAATGGATTGTGAGGTTTGGATGTTTGATCGATCAGACGATAACCAATGTAAGGGTTTATCGGAAATTGAGTCCCGTTTCTCAACTCAATTGATTACCCTTACACGAAGAAGAATAATAATTTTTCAAAAATAATTAAAAATTCTGAAACTGATTTTATCCAGATCAGGCATGAAAAAATGAATCGACACAGATTTTGATGGATTTGATTAGAACAAGATGAAAAGTTTAAATGAATTAAAAATTTGGTGTTGTTTATATTTTCAATTTTAAAGATGAAAAGTCACAAATTCCTTTTATCAAAAAATGAAAAGTTTACTAAAATTTCTTATATATTTGTTTTTTGAATTTTATATTTTATTATAAAAGTTTCATTAAAAATATTTTTTAATATAACTACATTATCAATTGAATTTAAAATTGTCTCGTTATCATTTTAGTCAACATTTTGTTATGTTATTAAAAGTGTTCATTTTTAAAATATAGAGACCAAATTAAAACTTAACCTAAAATTTGGGAACTAAAAAAGTTTTTATTTATTTATTTATTCTTTTTTCTTTATTTTTTTGTTTTGTTTTGTTTTGTTTTGTTTTCTTTTAAGATCATTTTTGTACATTTTTGTGATGACATTCTTCAACTTTTTTTTAGCACTTTCTTCATTCTTTTGTTTTTCTGTATTTTGTTTTTAAGGTTCTTCCTTCTTATTTATTTAATATTAATATATAATATTATTTATATAATTTCCATTTTTAGAAATACATTTTTCTTGTTATTTTTTTTATTTTTATTTTTTCTCTTCCTATACAAAACTTATTTATATCCTTCATTTTTTCTTTCATATATTATATTTTTTTTTCTTTATTTGTTTTGAGTAAATTTATATAATTTTTCATTTTCTTAAAACATTTTTTCCTTTTTTATTCAATTATATTTATATACTTTTTTATACTTTTTTCGTAAATATATTTTTCATTCATTTTTTTTTAAATTAAACAATAATTAGAGTTTAAAAATTCAAACTCGTAACTTCTTAATTGCTATATTATATATGATGTCATTCAAGTTTGCCTTTTTTTTTTTTTCCTTTTATATCGAACTCATTCCATTTTTGCATTATTTTTATTTATCTTCTATATCATGTATTAAATTTTAAAATTTAGTCTTAAAAATATGTTACACTTCTATTGTTTTTGTATAAATATTGTTAAGAATAGTTATATATAATTTTATATTATTACCTATCTCAATCATCATGGTATGTGGTTCTTGTAGAACGAAAATGTTAAAGTTTAATTCATAGTCACCATCCACCTAACATTTATTTCACAAAGCTTTCATGGACTACAAAATATTGTAGGAACATGAGATTTGTCTCATAAAAATAGTTAAAGTACATATACCCATACATTCATGAAGAACAACAAAAAATTGGCTTCCCCAAACCTTAAACTTTGGATTCTCCATTGTTCCGTGCACACACTGTGGATACGAACATTCAATTTAATTAAGTTGAGTGAATCATGAATTTCTTCCTCCACAATTAAAAAAAAAAAAAAGAAAGAAAAAATATTTTTTTAATCCCTACTTTTTGTTGGAGTTTCATTTTGGTCTTTATATTTCAAAATCAAATAATTTTACTTCTGACATGGAATAATGTTCCATTATAGTCTTTGATATAATATAACCGTTGATAACATAATGGAATGTTGACTAGAATAATAATAAGTTAATTTTAAAATGCAATAAATTTATGATGTGGTTATTATAGTGCTTACATAAATTTTATTTCTAAAAATAATAATCAAATGGAAAGTCAAAAGACATTTATCAACATTTTTTTATATTTTTAGTTATAAAAAACAAATTTCACATTTTTAGATAGAATAAATATGAAGACTTTAATTTCTATTCCTCGACTTTTAATATTCATTCATTAATGAACCAATTATTAATTTTGATAAAAAAAAAAAAAAAAATTGAATTTGAATCATCAATTTTTTTTTTTTTTTTTTTGATATAATAATATTTGGAGAAGGACGATTCGAACTTACAACCTCATGGTTACTAGGTCGTACAAAATGCCAGACAGTTCTACTTTTGTTGGCTACTTTTAAAAATAAC
Source organism: Sechiopsis laciniata (assembly GCA_037833695.1). NCBI lineage: Eukaryota > Viridiplantae > Streptophyta > Magnoliopsida > Cucurbitales > Cucurbitaceae > Sechiopsis > Sechiopsis laciniata. The sequence continues at coordinate 6,797,025 of JBBMKA010000009.1, read as the reverse complement.
TCTCATTTAATCATCAATCTCAATTATGGTAAGAATACTTATATATTTTTTATATAAGACAAGAAGAATTTTGAAATTTCAAAACTTTGGATGTTGGAAAAATGGTTTGTCCGATCATCAATGAATTTGTTTACCAAAAGACGAATTATATGCCTACAAAGTAGAAAAATTTAGACACATATGAGTGGTGTGAGCCATATGTTTTCCAATACTTAAGTTAAAAGATTTGAGTGGAAATTAAAGAAATGTTTAAAGAGAATTCTAATATTTAGAAATTGCTTCTTATCGTAATGAGTCGACCTCTCTTTTGGGGTTCGTTGTGGTGGGCCAAACTTATATTAAGTTTACAAGTTTTTTTGCTCAATTTTAAATAATTTTCCAGCAAGTATTAAAGTTATCCAGCATAAAATAAAATAAACTGACAAGGATAAAGAGATAGGACATAAAATTTATAGTGATTCGGCATAAGACTTACTTCACTTTGTCTAGCTTAGAACTAAGCGAGACAATATTGTTAAAGAAGGTTTACATTACGTATACAACCACGTAATTAAAACTGTAAAAAAACCCGCATCAAATTAACAAAGTAATGAGCCTATATGGAAATTAAATCTACTCTAAAATGAACATTAGAATCATTAATTCAGGGGAAAAGAATGTTATTTCTTCCAAGAAACTTCCGAATGAATGATCTCTAAGATCCAAAGAAATCCCAAGAATACTTTACTAATTTTACCCCAAAACCATACAAGAATCTGACCCAGATTGAGCACCAAAATAATCCAAGAATACTAAAAATAGGGATTGCTCAGTTTGGCAAAACACATTCTCGACGCATTAAGAAAGCAAAGCTTAAGTGAATTTAGGGATCAATATTTGGGCCATAATTTCTTAATTTCTTCCCATTTCCTAAAGAATACTCACTCAACTTAATTTAGGTTAAATTGACTTAACAATCCAATATGCCATATTTATTGATTCTCATTTTTCTCTGTACGTGTGTAAGATTAAAAACACTATTTATGGGCTTAAACAGACCTCACATGCGTTAAATAATGCCCCGAAGAAAATGTTGTTCTGTCAAGGGTTTGTCAATAAATGTTTTGTCTCGAATTCAACTCTACAGTCACGGGTTTGAGTTCGGAAATCGGTATTTGACTCTCATATCATTTGAGAGCTGTAGTGTTCTCTATGTAGGGTTTGTTGGTCTCCCTCCCCCAATATATGTAATAAAAAAAAATAATAATAAAAAATGTTTTGTCTCCTTCCTTTTCTTCTACACTCAAAGATACAACTATTGTGCTACGTCTTGTATATGTTGATGATGTAATATTTATGAGGAATGATGAAGTGTTTACGGTGAAATTGATTGTTTCATTGAATCAACGTTTAGCACTAAAAGATCTAGGAATTCTGAGTCATTTTTTAGGCATTAAGATTTCTATGTTATCATCTGGATTATTGCTTACATAGACATTGTACATTGAAGATTTGCTTTCTAATCTCAACATGACCTTCATAATTTGTGTCATTGGGAAGCATTTATCACTAATTCATATCGATGGCACGCCCCGGCTGATCCCTTTGTGTATCGAAGCATTATTAGTGTGTCGTAGTATTTGACAAACACCAGACCGGATATCGCCTACATTGTCAATCATCTAAGTCATTTTATTAAACAACCTAACATACTGTCATTGACAAATGGTTAAGAAAGTTTTACGTTAGTTAATTATGAGTAGGTCCCAAAATAATCTACGTTTTCTTTGAAAACACTCTTGAATTTTGGTCCTTTAAGAAACAAATTGTACAAAGTCTGAATATCGTGCTCTTGGACATATTGTTGCGGAGCTTATTTGACTTTGCAAATTTTGTGTTTCATGCTTGGAAAAAAGAATATTAAGATTAATGTACATTTTATTCGGAATTATGTGCTTTGGGAACAATTTGAGGTTCGATATCTACCCTTGTTAGATATGCCTATTGATTGCTTAATCAAGTGATCTCTCACTTATACTCAATTTTTTTTATGTGCAATCTAAATTCAAAATAATTGAATTTTCGTTGAGATCTTGCTTCAAAAATGATCTTCTCAACCACGTATTATTTGTAAATCTTACTTAGATATTATAAGTGGTAAATCTTATATTTTATTATTTTAATTTATTCATGTATTCTTCAATATAAAGATACTTGTCGTGTAAAGCAAAAACAGAGACTAAACAGACAAGGATACTTGTATGGATAACAATGAGAAACACAAATATTTCCAAATGGAGTGAGCTGGTGGGCATATAATTAATATTTTAATTCTATAGCACACTTTCTCTTTTTCTCCCATTATTTAACTTCAATTCTCTTTTGTCCTTTAATTTTTGTGAATGGGGTCACAATAAGTTAGGTTATTTCTTGGAAGATTCCCACTTTCAAATCTTTAAATGTATCAAGATTCTTTCCACTAATTCAATTTCAATATTATACAACATAACAAAGTTCTCTTTTTTTAACCACTATTTCTTTTGAAATATTGATCCTATTTTTCATCGGTTGTGTCATTTGAAATAACAAAGAACCTAGTTGTTCTTTGTCTATAAATTTTGTGAAACAAGGGCCTTGACATACAGCTTGTAGTCGCTTTCAATTGCAACGCTCTAACTTTGGTGGCTCGTGGAGGTTGCGGTGGTCCGAGATGGCGGTCGTTTCGAATGAAAGGTTAGGAAGAAGAAAGCTTGATCAGAGGTATCTTCTATTTGACATTATTTTGATGAAACAAAGGAAGCCTATCTCGCTTTGATGAATCCTATTGGCCTTTTTCGGCAAGTCAAAATTCTTGGCTCTTATTATGACTCTCTCTCTATCTCGTCTCCACTTCTTTGTTTTTGAGTATGGATGTATCGTTAATTTTCCTTTTTCTTTTTTTCTTCAATATGTTATATGATAAATGGTGAGTGGAAATTCAAATCCATAACTCAAAAAAAGAGATACAAATATTTAACTACTTTGAATTATATGTTAGAGTTGGTGGATGTATTGAGAGTCATAACATCAATCAAATTAATCTAATTTATTTTGATGTTGTGAATTATAATTATTTGTCTCGAAAATATGAATATATCTCAATCTTTTTATTTATCACTTTTACCTTGTGATAAAATCAAACAAAGGAGCTAACAAGAACAATAATTCAACCAACTGCATGGGTGCTTACCAATGACCAAAAGATCTTGGGTTCGAGTCATTCCACTCCCAATTTTTGTAATCTCAAAAAAAGAAAAAAAATGATCAAACAAAGGAGAACAAAAAGGATTAAATGTTTTTGGAATAATTATTGATGTAATTTGAAATTTACTTTTCTAAATTTAGTTTATTGATAGCTGCATACTTGTGTCAAAATTTGGCTTCTTTATTCTTATGTTGCTGTGAAAATGGATTGAATTGATATTCTAACTGTTTTAGAGCCATTTATATAAGAATAAATGTTAATTACTTATCGAATGGGTCAGGGGCATGAGTTATTTGATTTGGTGTTAATCAATTTCCATTCCACGGTCACAGGTTCGATCCCTAGAATCGATATTTGTAATCCCTATTCTAATACTCTAAAATAACATTTTGAATACAATATTAAACAAACAATAGACAGGACACCATCCAACCATTTAATATGATCTCCACATTGATATGTCCATTTGAACATAAACGATCGTACTTTTATTTTTTGTCTCAATAAATGTTCTGCCCTCTTAAATCCAAGATTACCCCTTATTTGATTAATGTAAGACTACACTTTATTTGTATTTTAACATTTTTTTCCTTGAACAAAGTACCACACACATTGAATAATCATTTTTCAAATTACATTTGAACACACATTAACTCAAACCATGATACCCTCTTAATTACACTAACTATGATTCTTTCTTGGTTATACTTGAGCTCACCCTAATTCAATCACCGATCCATCCAAATTACGTTGGAACACAGTAACTAATCTTCACTAGTGCAATGTTTCATAAGCACCTCTTACCGATATATGCCCTACTCATCGAAATCCCTCACTAGAGCACTTTAACTCTTCAATACTTTATTTGACACTCAAAGATTCCACCAATACCACTATATCAAAAGAATTACTCTAATACAGCAATATTATCCACATTGAGCACAAATATTCGACTAGATGAATCCCACTTTGTCTATATTTCCAACGATTCTTATTCTAATACACTCTAAAAACATTCAAATATAAACTATAATTGAATAGTTGGATTTTTGTTAAGAGATAGAACTTAGAAATTTTATTTTACTGATATTTAAAGAATGATAATATTTATCTCAAATAACATCGATGACCTCAACCAACACTACCCATTGTTGTGTCACCGACGATTTGAGATAAACAAATCATAAATAGTGAGTTGATGTGTCCTCAAATGTCCTAAATTTTAAATGTCCAAAGTACACAGTACACACATACAATTAGAAATATGTGTGCCTAAGTCTGGTATTAACTGAACAATGTCAGTACACGAACCAAAGCATTGGGACCCAATATTTAGGAGAATGGAAGTTTTATTTATGGCATTTGAGGCAACACTGAATGAGCAGTCTGTCTTTCGAATAGGGCACAGGCCAGAATGCTTATCCCACATCGACAAACGTCTAATCCAATCCAAGAAAATCAAAACTTCACACCACTTCCAACCTTAACCCTCATACATGGTACATAAAAATGGCTCAACTAATTGCCACTTGAAAAAACTAATAATAACCATAATTATACAACACTGCTGCCTATATTTCCTTGTTTTGCCTCTTTTACAACATTGCAAATCAACAATCATAATCGGAATCAAGTCAAAACAAACAAAACCTCTGTGTTCCTCCAATCCTGTCATATGGAGAGGAATACTATGTCGATATCAAGCACCGAACCGAATAGTCGGTTACGCCACAACACGGCTGCGTAGATCAGATAAAAACTACCAGCAAAGCTTGCAGATAAAAACAATGGGTGGCGTGGAATGGCTGTGCTGCAGCCAAATAACTTTATCGCAAATCATTTTGACTTCTCTACAACATCCGTTTTGATCCAGATGATACATATATTATACCCCCTGATACATGTTCTACATATAAAAAATTTCCAAACTTAATCACTCTTTTGTTATATACAATCCCGTGTCACCTCGCTTACCTATCTATCGAAGGGATACTCCAAATTGTTTTCGGTCACTTTGAAATGTTGCGGACGATGCCCTGAACAATGCAAGTTCCACATTTTGAAGTATGACCTCTCCAGGTTCCTCACCTATTACACCACACAAGTTTGGAGTTAGAACTGTAAGCAATTTTATTATCCAACATACAAAACGAACATCTTTGCTTTGTTCTACACATGTATCATACCCATCGAGCCGTGTCGAATAGAGGGCAAGTCATCCTCACAGCCTTCAATTTGTTGGCAAGTGCTTGCAGTTTCGGCCGATTCAATGCCAACGATACTGCCTTCTCCTCGTATTCTTTCATACTAAATAACATTTCAAGCAAAATAAATCAGAAAACTGCCTATAATTTTTCCACCACATGGAAAAAGTAAATGCCAGTGATTGGTCATCACTGAACATAAGAAAACAAGAACATCAAGGAACAAAGAAAGGGCTTGGCATAAAGATTAATATTGACTCCCAATTTCAAGTAAAATATCACTGCGAATAGAGGAAAAATCTACAACAAAAAACTTGACAACAGAGAAATATAATGTAAATAAACAATCACCTGCTAACAATCATCTCGTCTCCCAATCCAGTAGCAAGACAGAGGGAACCAGCAACCCGAGTAGCCATTTTCTCGAGCGGCAGGGTAATCATCGGTAAACCCGCCCATAAGATGTCCGTTCCTGTTGTATGTGCATTGCACAAAGGCCTGAACATGCATTTTATCATAAAGTCAGAAACCCAACAAAAGAAGTATATAGAATAAAGAACTAGAAAGGGATCATTCATAGAGATGGGGAAAGAAGACGATGACTGACGTGTCCAAGAACAAATCTGCCAAGGCACTGCGTCTGATATGTTCATTTTTCATTGCAACGTCTGTGAAAACTATTTGCTCTGGTTGCACTCCTTGAGCAACAGCATCTGTGGAAGATCGAAACTCCCATTAGCCAGTGAAAAAACATTTTTTCAATGCCAACAGCATAAATAACTCATCACACAATAATATTTTTATCACAGCCAAAACCAATATCGAATGAATTCTCATACATGCTCGAAGTCTCATTTCACCAGCAGCCGGGAATCTGAGAAGCCAAAGCGCACTGTTTGGCACGCGTTTAAGAATATTGCACCTGGTACCGATAAGAAAATCATTTGGTGAGATGAAATACTGTCAGCCAAAATGAGTCAGATATGGAGCTATCATTACCAGGTGTTGAAGATTTCTGGATCCATTTTGTACAACTGATTGAAGCAAGCAAAAATGAATTTCCCTTCAGGTAATCCATAGTCCGAACGTTTGTGCTGGCAGTTTGGATCTAACACATCCAGATTTTTCTGCATGCAAAGCAAATAGTAACAAAGACGAAAAACTTACTATGAAACTAACTCATGAGTACGAAATAACATTAAAATACTAACCTGCTTATAATCATTGACAAAGTAACAGTGTGGGAGGTGGACGATCTTCTCAGAGTAAATATGTGCATAACGTAAAGGAGAAACAAACTGAAAGTAGAAAAGTAAGTTCAGAAGATTTATTAAAACTACAAAAAAAAAAAAAAAAAAAAAAAAAACTGAAACTTAAGAGTTAGCACACCTCGTCAGTCACTAAATAATCTATGTAAGTTGCCCCTGTTGTTCCTGGAAACCCCATGTATGAAACCTGAATAGGTGCAGGCTGCATGGCAAATATTTCATTTCTGGCCCCCTGCAATAGATACTTATCGTCCTTTAAAAATAAATATATAAGAACATTAAGAAGAATTAAAATGAAACATATTAACCCAATAGCTTAGAGCATTTCAAAATTGGTAGTAAATAGATGTCAGTCCCCTGGAAACAAAATACACAAATAACACAGAAATAATATTTCTTTCATTAGGAGTACAGTACACAGGTTTGGAGCCAGTTTTGAGGCTTTTGGTTTCGTGTTGGCGCATCCAAAAGGTCGTGATAAAGGAGCGTTTGCTTCTACCTTTCAGTAAAAAACGGGACTTTTTTGTGGAAAGCAGGGTTTTGTACAATCTAGTGCTTTCTTTGGAAAATAAATAATAAAATATTTAGATGGATGGAAAGATGGAGGATATCCTGTCATTATATGAACTTTTGTAATTACCTTGATTGGAGACTGTTTTTTTCTCAATTAACGTTTGGTATCTATATCCTAAAAAAAATTCTTCCTATGATGTATATTTTTAATAAATAATATTAATCGAGATTTTTCAAATTAAAAAGAAAAGGAAAACATACGGAGAGAGAACATTATTTGGATATGCAAAATAATGAAAGATATCTTCAAAATAATTCTGAAAAACAATATCTAAAGAAAAATCATCATAAAAACAGAATCTTAAATTAAACATGAGTTGCTTCACTAAGAAAAACAGAATAAAAAATATATATATATATATACCTTTGTATACCCATTCAAATTTATTAGAATTTGTATTTTGTCTTCATTGATCATTTTTGCAATCACATCAGATGTCATGACAGAGACATCTACGAAGTGCTCCGCTTCAAATTGAATACGTTGTCTCCACTCAGTATTATCGTTTGGACTCAAAGCATAGCAAAAGACCTAAAATGGAGAGAGTCAGAAGAAGAGATAAAAGAACGGACTTCTTAAAAATGAAAAAGCAATTTTTTTTCAGACCTCAACATGTTCTCTGTTGTGCATGCCAAAAACAGATCCCATAAGATGTGATAAGGGATGATTACCGAAGTCACTGCTTACATAGCTGCAGGTCAACAGCTTCAGTGAAATGAACAATTTCTAAAGAATAAAAAATGGCCACTTTAGGTAAATACATACCCAACTCTAAGTCTCTCAAAACCACCATTTCGCTTTATAGGAACTGGTGAAGGGTGGTTGAAACTAGGAAGTGAAAATCGAGATGCAATTTTCAAGCAGTGTGATGCATAACTGCGGCTGTAATAACACAGAAAAATTGAGAGCTGCATTCAATGTTCAGAGCATATACAATAGGGAAATTACTGTACCTAATTTCAAGAGCAAGCAATGGGTCAATCGGATATGCTATTGCATGAAACGGTTGAACACTTGGTAGAACAGACATCTGAAAAAAAAAGTGGCCAAGCACAAAATTACTTAGCACAGAAGAAGGATAAATTAAGTGGAAGTGGAAGGACCAAAAAGACCAAGGGGTGACTACTTAAAAGAAAAATCAGAGTCGTACTAACATTAATTTGCCTCTTGATAATCCCCTCTACCTCAGCAAACATTTTATCACGGTCCTCCCAGTTGCAGACACACTGCAAAAGAAAAATATATATTTCTTGCTTACAAAACTCCAATGCTCAAATAATTCGTGTTAACTTAACACCAAGCACCAAATGTAAGAAGTTCATCGAACTGGCCCAACACAAAGAGCAAGAATTGATGAAGTTGAACTTCGCATTTAAACACTGATGCAGAAAACTTGGGATCAGGTCCCACGTGATTTCTCAAAACACAGGCAACTTTCTCATAACACTTCTAGACAACAGTATAAAAGCATAAAATTGTTGTGAAAGAAGCAACAAACATGTGAAAGCAGCATTTTCAAGTCAAAAAGTCTATACTAGGAGACTAATTCATAGAAGCACCCAATAAAAAAGCTAAATAGAGATGAAAGAAAGAAACATTTTTCAATTTGTTTGTGGGATCATCCTTTGTACATTCCCTACTTTCTATAGAAGAGTTATAGTCCATGTTCCTTTCGTTTAACTAAAACACATGGGTAATGTAAATGAAATTTTAACAATACCTGTAATGTATGCAAAAGGTTGCATGTTGCCTCAGGAAACTCAGATCGAAGGAGCAATGCTTGTTTATAGCTCTTGATAGCAGCCTCCACACGTCCACTACAGCCCAAAGATATTAAATTAAAATCAATACAAATACAGTCATCATTCTTGTTCTCCTCCAAAATTAAGGGAGGAAATTGAATAAAAACCAGTAAATCAAGAATGAACGCAAAAATATGTATATTTTAAGGTCTGAATCAACGAACTTGGAATTTTAAATATTTTTATCCTTCAGTTCGTGTATAGAAACGAACAGGTTGCTTGATCTGAAAGCTAAAACTCAAAAAAGAAAAAGCATATGGACACTTTAATTTTCAGACTTCTCCTCCCAACCAAGACCCATCTTGAACCAGATGAAGGTCTATCATATATGCTCTTCTATTGCTTTAGATTAACAAGCCATGAAATATCAAGAAATCATCAGAAAGAGAGAGAGAGAGAGAGAGAGGGGACAAACTTTCGTGGTGAAAAGTTACAAGGGAAGGCTCCATACTGAATATGCATTTGACGACAACATGGTCAAATCATTTTGAAAAAAATAAGACACAAATTGCAACGGAATTTTTAGGGCATTATTAAAATTATCTGCCTTTACAAGGTTTGAGGAAATACCTATCTTTATAAGCTGAAGCTAAATTAGCATGGGCTTCAGCCATACTAGGCCGGGTATTGATGGCCCGTATGTAGTCCTGAATTGCTTCACTCACTCTACCAATTTCCTTATAAGTGTTTCCCCTATTCACAAGGCCATCAGCTGCCATCGGATCAATACGAAGGACCTCATTGTAGCAAGAAATTGCATCAGCATAATTTCCCTGTAGCACGTTAAGTTAAAGGTTTAGAAACCGAAAGATAAATTCTAAATGGAAAATAAACCTACTCTAACAGTTCCCTCAAGCTTTCTATCGTAACTTTATTGTTGGGACTTCTCATACATAGAATTCAATTTCCTTGGGGGTTCAAACCATTAAGTACAAATAGACAAGAGCATCTCTGTATTCGTTACCTGTTGCTTATATATGATGGCAAGATTGTTAAAGGGGGCTGACAATCCAGTAGTTACTCTAAGTGTGGCCTTATAATATGAAGCAGCAGCAGGCACCATATTCCTATAAGCACAAAATCAGCTTTATAAATCATCACTATAAGCTGTGGAATAAATAGCAAGGTTTATATAGCATCATATAGACAATTGAAATGTGTACCATTCCATGTATATATTCCCAAGGTTGGTAAGAGCCTGTGGGTGGCTTGGTTGCATCGCAAGGCATTGCTTCACATGGCAACATAAATGTGAATCACTGGAAATCAAGATCATAAACTAAACAAAGAGTAAAATGACAACCGACAAAAACATACATTGTAACATTGGATAGCCTCATCCACTCTGCCAAACTCCTTAAGAGCATTACCCTTAAAAATTGCAGAACAGAAAAAAAGTACAGTTTAAGAGATGGTATGTGATAATTTGAAAGCAAGATAAATATTCATGTGGTCACTCTTAAGGAGATAAATCTTATGGAACCAACCAAATTGTTGTAGGCCTCCAAAAATCTAGGATCGCATGTAATAGCTTGCTTGTAGTGAAGTATTGCCAAATCAAGTTGACTTTGTTCGTAATAGGTACTTGCCAAATTACCTGGAATATTCAACACGTCTCAACTACGATAGCAGATAGGTAGGTCAAAATGAGACAACCAATAACTGATGAAACATGGAGTACATTAACAATAAATTTTGCACGGACGGCTTAAGATGCAACTCTTGAGCACCAGATAAGAAAACTCAGTCCCAGATTTTTTTCACATAAAAGAAAACCAATTGATAGAAGAACAACCAATAACCACAGTAATAGAATATCAAGAAACGCCCAAACCCCACAAGGGCAACAACAAAGTAATCAGCCCACAAAAGACTCATACATCCAGGACACAACAATCTACTCAAAAACCTTAATATAAAAGCACGAACATTTACCATATGCTATTGCATAATTCGGACGCATCTGAATAGCACGTTGGTAGCACACAATTGCCTCCTGAGGCATTCCCAAAGCCTGGAAAAAAAAGCAAAAGAAACCTCATGTTTTTTTTCTCTAATACCAGGGTAAAGAAGACACTACCCTATGCAAGGACAAGCACTTGCAGCCCTTGGACCTGCTCATACAAGGAATATGATACCTTACCTTATAAACATTCCCCAAGTTCAAATATGCATCTGGAAATTGGGGTTTGAGTTTTACGGCCTCCTAAAAGTTATTAAGTACAGGAAAAGATCAGTAAGACATACAAGTTACTTATGTAACCAAAAAAGCTTCATGCCCAGTATAATTGAAATCAATCACTTTCATTGTGACCAGTGGTGTGAATTAAATAAGAACAAGAATACCTTATAGTATTGAAGTGCTCTGTTAAAGTCACCAGATTCCATGAAAAGACCAGCAAGATTTGACCAAGCGATAGCAAATGAAGGCTGTATACGTAAGGCTTCAAGGTAGCAGCTGTATGCCTGCACAAAATGTTAGTTTCCTGGACAATTTGCAGACTTGGCATGGAAGTAAGAACAAGACCAACCATCATCTGTTCCCTGGCCTGAAGATAACAAATTGAAATATGTATTGAACTGTGGATTCCAACACAGTTCCACCAATGAATTGTTTCAATCAGTAACTTTACCGGAGGAAGAGAGACATTAAGTATGAAAAACTAAATAATCGATTGAACTCTTCCTCTCAGTCCCAACTACACAAAAATAAACATGAGTAATTTTATTGGGTTCTTTTTGTAACATCCCTGTTTTCCTCATTAACTTAGATTGAAGGCTCTTTTGTCATCTCTTATATAAGCTTAGGGATGTTTTACTATGGATGAATGTTGATCTTTTGCTATTGATGAATCATCTTAGCTTCTTCCACCCAAACATCAAAAGAAAAAAATGGCCGTTGTGTGAAAAACATTAAGGCATGTCGTACACAAATGAATTTCAGGTCCAACCTTATCTTTTTTTAATACAGATCCAACCCTATCTCTAGTATTTTTTTTCTCATCAATAAAATTACTTTGGTGGGTCTGTAATTACTTTGTTAGGAAAGCACAAAGGGGAACTGAACTATAAATGTTCTTGTTCAACGGGAGAGTGACATTAAGAGTGCTAAGTTCATAGGTAAACGTTAATTTCAATAGCATATGGGAAATAGAGAACTCAAGATCCCAGCTCCCAAATATTCAAAGTTCAGCTATTCATCTCACACGGAAATTAAAGAGGGAGCAATTTGGACAATACTTGAGAGTACTTACTTCTTGAGCCAGGCCTTGTGCTTTCATGAGATTCCCAAGGTTGCTATGAGCATCAACCTATTTTCCAAAACCCACAGAAAAAAGTATCAACATCATTGTTGCTTCATAACAGCATAATTTTGCATGATAGCAACAACATCACTCGATAGTTGGAATGAAAGAGAATACAATGGAAACTTGAAAAAGAAACCCAAGAGGAGAGCAAGAAAAGATATTGAAGATAGAAATGAACTTCTGAAATCAGCAAGGACAAACAAAAAGGGCAGTCTACTACTCATAGAACATGTACAATTCTATATACTATATGAAATACCAAAATGTTGGTGCCATGTTGCTTCGTATCTTAACGAGAATCTCTAGAGGGAAAAAAAAGTTGTTAAGGAGCTTCAAAAACAATTCTAGAATGAGGTATTAAACTCCATGGATGAATCGAAAAAGAAATATTTATTGGTTCTACCTCCTATTTATTATGAAGAGAACGAATCTTTTTATCAAAGGAATAACAAAGGAAGTGCAGATTTCATCATTGAATCAAACTTGTCGCCTTGGGGTGGACATTTGTGCTTTAAAAACACTACATAAAAATTATTCCTGATTAACTACCAGTAAATAACCAAATGGTTTAACTTTATGATTAAGACTACCCAAACAGTGTAAACAATATTTTTTGTTGAAAGAAACGATTTCATTCGTAAATGAAATATAGGAGTGAACTCCATATAGAACCAACAATATTACAAGCAACACTGTAATAAAGAAAGACTGACAAATAACCCATTAGAGATTAATGTTTTTAGAGGGAAAAAAGAAAACTTCCATACATACATTCATACAAACAAACACATATGGAGAGTGAGGTTGAGAAATTACCAGAAGAGGATTCAATGCAAGTGCCTGACGACAGCATTGTGCGGCCTCACCAAGCCTGCCTTTTCGCATATATGCACTAGCCAAGTTTGACCATGCATCACAAAAATTGGGCCGAAGCTGCAGTATCACATCAAAATAGGTTCAGGGACACAGTTGTACAAAGTGAAAATGAGCACTGAGAACAACAAAAGAACGCATTCTAGTATAATATAATCTATAAACTCTATGCAAGACACTTATTTTAAGCAAGACACTTATTTTAAGCAAGACACTTATTTTAAGCAAGCCCACCAAATAATCTTCAGAAGAATAAACGCTGACAAAAGCATGTAACACTTCCAGCCAGAAAGAAATCATAGATCCCAACAAGTAATAAATGCTATAATCAACCTATAGAGTATAAAATAGGGTGGAAACATCATCAGATAAAACCACCACTGCATTTTGCCAAGCTTTGTCCATCTTAAAAAGCTGTTAAGTTCGTTCAGTATTATAAAGCTTGCCTATCAGACCAAGAAACGTACAAAATTGGACACTATAACAGCTCAAAACAAGAAACTGAGCTAAAAGTAAATTAAAAAATGTAATTTTTACTCTCACCAAAAAGGCAGAGTCATGAAACAAATGACATTGAGAGAGCCCCATACAGGACAGTCTCAATAAAATGATTGGTGCAGTTTATGAGAGTTTATCAAATGAAATGATTGCATGGTAAATTTACATCGTATACAACTATGGGCCAAAATATGATACAGGTATGTTAGGTCATTGTTAATACCAATTAAATCAACAACACTCTTCATGAAAAGGGATCGGGAATCTTCACAAACCTCAATGGCAAGTAGATAGTAACGAATTGCAAGATCTATATTTCCTTTTTCCTGAATTGTGAATGAAGGCAATAGCATCAGCAGCATCCAACGAAGATAAAGAACAATTAGAATGCCAAAACACAATCACAAGGATTACCTTCCAAGCATTAGCCATGTTTCCATAACACTCAGCAAAACGTGGCTCTATATTGAGAGCTTCTTCATTTTTGGCAATACACGTATCAAAATCACTCAACTGTAAAGAAAAAGCCAAGTATATACATGAAGATTTGAATTATTACAGACTTGAAAAATGAGCATAAGGACTCTAAAAAAACTGGTAAATCGATGATATCGATAACTTTATTAACTAGATACCTAACAACATATATCAAGATAAAAAAAAAATACTTTTTGGTCCAACCCAGTAGCAGAGCAAATTACCTGATAGTATATGGCGCCCATAAGAAGAAGATTATCTGTGCGAAGTGGATTCCTCTCATAAACTATAGTACTATGCTCCAACGCCTGCTTATAATCACCATTCTTGTATTTCTGATGAGCAAGAGCCAAATAGGTTTCTTCATCAACTGCAACACAAAGCTGTGATTAGAACAAGTAATTCAAAAAATGGAAATCAAAAACAATTCTTTCCATTTAACTCTCTTTCTTCTCCTCAAGTTCTTATTTTTCCTGTTCTTTGATGTTTGTAAAGATGCAATTAATTCAAACCCTAGCTAGAAATATACTTAAATTTTTTGAAACAAAACACCTATTTTTCATCAAAAAAAATGAAGAGAATAGGAGTACAAGACACACAGAGAGCAAAAAGAGAATGAAAAAATACATTAGAAAACTAAACAGCAAATCAAAGGCACTAAACAGCAGTGCAATTCACAATCAAAGTTCAGAAAAAAGCCTCTCAGTTGTGAGAAATTTGCTGAAATTAAAAGCAGAGAAGGGAAGTAACACCCAGAAAAATCCCTACCAAAACAATTTAACAAATGAGGTGAACTACGCATAAGAATAATTTCTCGCCCTAACTAACGCAGAGAACAAAACCATACGAGCAGGAAATTCCCAATGCACAAACGAGATAAAGGCACAAAAAGATATCCACACACAACAAACACCGATTCAGAATCATCATCATCAACTAATCAAGCACCTCTACCAGCTAGGATTCAACTAAAATTCAACACAAATTCCAACTTCCAAATCACCAAATCGAAATTCACAAACCTTCATGCGATTCCGGACTCTCGAACGTAACCAGGCTGAGCGATGGAGGCTCCGCCTTCACCGCAAACGACTCGCCGCCGCCACTGCCGCCGCGATCAGCTCGAGAAACCCCAGTCCCGCCCAGCAGCTGCTGATGGCGAACCTCGCCCTGTACCGACACCATCACCGCGATCCCTTCAACGGATCAAAACAATCCAGATCGGAAAACCAACAACAAAATCAAAATCAAATCGAAGAAGGAGATGAAGAATTAAAAGAGAATCCGGAAAAACCAAACCAGACTATTCAAGAATCAAGCCAGTTTGGAATTTTCGAGTACTTCTTCTTCGAATTTCATGGAAGAAGAAGAAGAAGAAGAAGAAGCCAAAGAAGAACAATTGGCCGAAAAATAAAAAAGAAATTTAAAAAAAAAAGGACTTTTTTTTTGTTTTGTCGAAGGTGAAGATAGATAAGTGGCAAAGCGTATTAATAGGAGTAAGAAAAATAAAAAAGGGGTCAAAGAAAGAAGAGATCTGGACCGTTGACGTGGACGGTGGAGATTGAGGGGTGGAAAGAGTGGTGATGAAGAAATTTTGGCATGAGATTCTTATATTCTCACTTCTCTTATATTCTAAAGTTGTATAGAATTTTTTCTCTTATTTTTCTTTCTTTTTTGTCTATTCTAGAATCTTCTTTATTTTTTATACGATATGCACATTCTTTTTCCTTTTATTTTCTTCTTTTTCAAAATTCGGCCTCCATTGGAATATTGTTACAACTATTTTTTCTATCATAGATTTTGGATTCGGGTATATCAATGATGAGACTTGGAAATTTCTTTGATTGAATGTAAAAAAAGGAAACTGACTACATTTTTATTTAGAAACTTTAACCAAATTAACTCACATATACACTTTGATTATTTTTATAGGATATGTCATTTGACTATATAATATTTTGATATTGATTTAGACTATTCGAGAGCAGTTTAATATCAATTTTTATAACATCTAAATATTATACGATTAGATGATTAGTCGATTAATTCTCAAAAGAAAAAAATTGACAATTTGTTCATTAAGAATAGTTGAAATTCGTGCAAATTGACTCAAAGACTTAAGGATGTTAACTAGAATTAAAAGTGTGTAGATTTAATCGATCTTAATGATGGGAGCTAAAAAATATTATGTTTTAAGGGAAAAAGAAAAGTTGATAAAAATCCATTTTTAATAGTGAGAATTGTTATGATTTGAGGGTAGAAGATGAGTCAAAAAACTCAATTCTTGACATCAATTCTTTTATCGACTCTTCTACATTTTGGGTAGAAGAAGAGTAGATAAAAATCAATGAGGGCAATCGTAAATCCAACTCAAAACCAATTCTAAACATGAATCTTTACTCGTGCATGCTAAAAATTAAAGTTATAATACCATCATTTAAAAAACTAAACCAACATGCATGTATCTCATTTATTTCAAACTTGTAGGGAAATATACCCTATATAAACATTGAATATCATCAATCAGAAATAGAGTTAAACCAAAACAACTCAAGGTCCCTTCCAAATACATTTATTTAGTAATAGTTAAAGAATAAGTAAACAAGTCCAACAAAATCAATTATGTGGAATAAATAAGGACTCAGAACAAGCTTAGACCATGGTTATTTCCTCAGCACCCTGCTAAACCCTATAAAGTCCTACATAGGAATAGCCTGCGAACATTATGGAATCGAAATAAGCTTTTGTCTCAAGCCCGATATGTCTCTACACATGCTGCATGCAACTGCTCACTATATTAGTAGAAAGACTACTCTCCGACTAAGAATCCAAGTCTAAGCATGTTTAACAAGAAAGTTACATCATCTGGTGCTTATCCAATGGTGACCCTCACTATGGCTCACCCCAGGTCCACGTGTATAACACATCTGACGAGTACATGTCAAAGATAGGCTTCCACCCTGATCTTAATCCCAATTTATCATGTGCCCTCTAGCCTGCCCTCTCTAGATGATGGCAAGTAACCTAGCATGATGCTAAGACTATAAACCTCAGTCCTCTATATATGTTCAACCTACCATCACAAATAAAACAAATACAAAGACTACAATCAAAACAATCTAACATGATACTACAATAATACATGCTCAACCGGCACGCTAGCATCGCAGATAAATTCAGGCCCACAACATGAAATAATCACAACAAGAATAAACAGATATTCAATTGTCAATTCCAACATACATTATGCTTCACAAGTCCACTATACTAGCTAGCATGCTTCAAGAACACATAGATCATGAACATGCTTATCAAGTCAATACATCATGGTATAGCACATAAAGTATACATATCAACCAGTCAATTAAATAAGTTGAACAGTATGAGAACCTCACATGTAACAACCTAGTCCACACATGGAGTTTACTAACATGCATGAAGACTATTAAAAAATTCGATAGAGTTTAATGGGAAGCTTTGCCGAAATTTTTACTGGTCTTCATGCATATTAGTAACCTCCATAGTATAACCTTACGGATATAGACAGGGTCATTACAACACAACTGATAGAGGAACATTTTTACCTGATTTTTCAATACAAAACTGAACTCCACTTCTGAATTTCAAAACAATTTACCCCGAACTTTAATTAAGCTAACCTAGGCACCAACCACGAATCAATTACTCGTCAATTATAACTTAACCAAAAATAAACAATCAATTTCACGCAAGTCAAGTAATTAGTAATTGCGAGATGACCTTTTAAAGGTAAAATGACCATTTTGCTCCTAGAATTCCATCAAGCACACCACTTAATAAATATGAATGAAAATAAATAACTAATTGAAAATACATTTTAAAGGAGATGGCTGAAACACAAGGCGTTACAACAATAATTCAAGATGCATTAATATATATTCATCACAAAAAAATTATAGACTCGAATATCTCGATAATTATTACTCAAAAAAATAAGAATCAATAAAAGCTACATAGAATTACTTTGTTGGTCGATAGCCACAAACTTTGAATGTAAAGCATAATAAAAGAAACACTTAGCATCTTGAGATGATGGATCAATGACAACTAATTAGTGGAGAATAATAGTGAGTTTATGATAAACACGTACAATCTTTTTCTATTCTAAATAAATATAGAGTAAATTTTATCCAATATCCAACATTCTTTCTCCATCTTCCCGTTTATCTATGCACTCGAAAGAAAATGTGTTATAAGATGATGTTATTGTAATTGTTATATACTTAAATAATTTATTTATAAAATTTATTTAATTTGTTGTTAATCTATACGCATCTCAATTGGTCAAAGGTGTTATAATAAAAATGACAACTGAAATTAAATATGATTTTTATAATAAAAAATAGTTAGATAGGGTTAAGTTTAAGGTGAGTTTAAAACTATTTATTGCATTTTATCTTCGATCATGTTATTTATTGATAATAAAATACTTAATTTGTTGCACTAATGCATGTACTTCAAAAGCAATATTATCAGGTAAGCAATATTATCATGAAAAACAAATAGAATAGACTAGAGAGATAAATGAACTAAAAAGATATATTATAGAGGTTGGTTAGCAAATAAAGATGCTTATAAAACGGTACATAAACTCCATTTAAAACATGATGCATAAATTTGAAAAAAAATAAAAGTTTAAATCAATCTTAACATAATTCATAATATATAATCTTCATTTTATATATATTATTTTTTATTTTGTTTCTTTTTTATGGTTACATAATTATCTTTAGTTCAACCAACATTTAAAGTGAGAGATGCAAATTAAAATCTTTTTTATTATTAAATGTATTGAAGGCATATTTTCTCCAAAAAAAAAAAAAAAAAACTCAGGGTATATTTGGCCCACTCTCGAGAAAGCTCTTTAAAATTTATAGTATTTATTTCAAAATAACAATTTATTAAAAGTGAGATTTGATTCTACCCTTTATTAAATCATCTGGAATTAAGTTAATTATTATTGACCAACTCTACTATTTTAACTTCTTTATTTATCATTCTTCATTTTATATATTTAATTAATAGTATCTATTTCTTTAAAATGTGATAGTTAACATAGTTTTCTTTCTTCTAGATATATCATGTTATTTAAAATATATTTGTAATTTGATGCATTTGATTTTTTTGAGACAATATTTATATTTGAAATTTGTTATATAAAAATATATATTTGTAATTATTTGAATTTATTATTTGTAATTGAACTTTTTGTTGGTAAATGAAATATATTAATAATTTCATGCATTTCATTTTTTTTGACAATGTATACAGTCAAAATTTTTTATATAAAAATATATATTAGTAATTATTTGTAGTTGATTTTTTTTTGTTGGTAAATGAAATCTAAATACATATTGATATATAAATGTAACCTATTATAATTCTAAATAATTAAACATGGCAAATTTTTATCTTTATTTATTGTAATTCATCTTGATTTGAATTTTAAACTATTTTTAAATAAACTATTTTGATTAATTAAAATGATTTTTGTCAATTATCAAATTATTTGAATTAGTTTATTTTATATATGAATTAATTTTGATGCTCAACTGAACTAAATTTTAAATTTTATTTAAATAATAAATTAAATAAAGTAAATTTTAAAATGATATTTTAAAAATAAAAGATATATATATATATATCCAATTATGGGTATTATATTAAAAAATAAATATCCACTTTTTTAATTAAAAAATTGCATTATATCTCTTCTTTGCTGAACATTAATTTATTTTAATACTTTTCTTTTATTCTCTTCCTACCAAGTATTGATGTACTCTTTTTTTTAGGGGATGTATTGATTTATTCTTCATTTCCTTCTCTTGCTTTTCATTTCCTTCTATTTTTTTTCCACCATAGCCAAACATGTCTTTAATTATGGTAATATTAAAGGTAGGTAAGTGACAATTGAAAATTTAATTAAATGAAAAAAATATAATAAAATTTACATTTTTTAAAATTATATATTGTCATTCTTCTAAACATAATTGACTTAATTGATAATTTAATTGATTAAAAATTAAATGCACAAAATGAAATTGAAACTTTTTTTTAATTATTGGATAACCTTTTAATAAAAGACTCAAACAATAAGAATAAAATGATATATTTAGCCCTTTTTTTAGCACATTATATATTTAGCCTTACAAATGTGTTATATTTATATTGATTTTAAGGAAAATGGATAAATTTAAAACATTAAAAAAAATTGTAACACCAGATTTTAGGAAGTGTACCCGAATAAATTAGGGGTGATATTGGTTGGTTTTCTTCGATTTTAGGTCAAAGTGAGAACCGAACCAATTCAATCAATTTTATAAAAAGAGGAATTGAACCAATATTCAATAAAATGTAAAACCATTGGTTTGATTTTCTTCGGTTTTTAGGTCAGACCGAGAATCGAACCGATCCAATTGATTTGAAAAAAAGAGGAACCAAACCAATGTTCAATAAATGACAAAGTCATTGACTCGATTTTCTTCGATTTGGTTCCCCTACGGTTTAATTATTTGTTATTATTTTACTTCCAACCCATATTTGAATATTTTTTCCTAAAAAATTCTAAAAACTTATAATTAAATTAAACAAAAATAATTAGTCATTTACCAATCAAAAGTTAAATAAACACATAAAAAGAAAAATGAAATAAATAAATCAACATCGGTTCGATTCGATTTTTATTGGTTTTTACAAGAAGAAACCGAACTGATCCAATAACTTTTGATTTTCTCCAAATAAAAACCAATAATCCGAACTAATTCAATGGATCGATTTGGTTGGGTTCAGTTTTATCGATTTTCAAATTTTATTATCACCCCTAGAATAAACCATAACTACTTAGGGGTTGTTTGGCCCGTGGGTGTGGGGTGGACTGGGATAGACCACCCGCTTGCACCCACGTTTGGCCTCCCAATATGTCCAACACACGCCGGTTGTTTTAAATTACCTCCAACATTATTTAAGCCCCCATTTCTTTTTTGTTTTTTTTCTCTCTCTTTTTTTTTTTTTACTTTTTTTGCTAGTTTATTTTACGACAGCTCTAGATGTTTTTTTTTTCTTTTTTTCATTCGAATATAAATTCAAGAGTCCTATTCAGAATTGGAAACTTAGACCCCAACCTCATTCTAAGATATCTTACGGCTTGTTTGGCCGCCGGGTGTGGCCCAACATAATATATCCCGGCGGCCCATACTCATGTTTGGGGCGTGGGTTAGAGGCCCGCACCTTCTTTCAAACCCGCCCGGTCGGTATTTTCTAAGCCTACTCCCACCCACTTTCTCCATACCATCCTGCCTAGTCACCAGCTGCCCTCTTTTTTCTTTTTAAAATTTTTAATTCTTATTTAGATAATGTATATTTATTGTCAATTTTCGATTTCCATTTTTAATTTACTTAATTTTATTCTTAATTATTTTATATCTAAAATTTAAAAATTAGAAAATTTAGATTTGAACTCAAGACCTAATGTGAACTAACCAACTAAACTACCTACAATTTTTTTATAATTTTTTACTCAGAAGTATATATATAAATTATTAATATGTTATTTAGATTTATCTTGTTTTTGTTCATGTAATTGAAAAGTTGTATTTATAAACAATGTTCTTGCTCATTTTTCATATAGAAAAAATAGTTTTTTAAAAAACAAACTTTTTCTATACTAAAAAAAAACTTTTTCTCTACAAATTTTAGATATATATTTATTTATTTATAATTCATTTTTTGATTTAATTATATTATTAACATTATAAACCAATTTTTAATTTTAAATTTACCATAAATACTATATTTTTTAAAGATTTGTTAAGTATATATATTAAAATTGTATGTTAATTTTTTTTTTTATCAAAATAGAACAAATTCATGAGTACAAAAAAATAATAATAAATAAAAATATTACACATTCATTTAATTTCAAGTCGAGATTTATGATTAGAATTAGACATTTAAAAGTTCATAAATCAAAATACTAAATTTAGAAGAAAAAAATATAAGAAAAATTTTGGATATAAATCTCATGTTAGACTAAGTACATATTGATGATTTAAAAAAACTAAATAAATAGTTGCTAAAGTAGGATCAAAACATTTAATAGTTAAAATTTAAGAATTAAATTATGGTTA
>JBBMKA010000009.1:6718910-6746944 GCA_037833695.1 Sechiopsis laciniata | reverse complement strand
TTTCATCACCTTCTTCCTCTTTTCCTAAAAATTTCTTTTTCTTCATCACCTTCTTCCTCTTTTCCTAAATTTTTTTTTCATCTTCTTCTTCCTCTTTTTCTAAAAAAAATTTCCTACTTCATTATCTTCCTCTTTTAGAAAAAAAAAAGAGAGACAGTTTGTCCTCAAAACTCTATTTTCTTTTTCTCATCTCAAAACTTAGAAAAAAACAAATCATTCTCCCAAAACCTTTTCTCTTCGCCTCCTAAACTTCATTCTTCATAATCTTCTTCGTTTTTTTCCCAACAAAAAAAAAATCTCAAAATCATCACTTTTTTCTATGTATTTTTTTTCCAAATATTTCTCCCAAAATCATTGTTGGGTTCATTATTAAATGAAGAATTTAGAGAATTTGAATTTCCATCTTTCAATACTAACACAACATTAGTGAACCACGTAAATTCTGTGTTGTTTCTTCTTCTTTTACGTTTTTTTTTATCTTCGCGTTGGTTGTTGATTATCGTTTTCATAACAACATAAAACAAAATGATTATTAAACGGGGCTTAAATGACTACCATCATGACTAAAAATTAAATAGTTATCAATGAGATCTAAAAACTCCCAAAATGATTAGCTATTAATATACGAAAGGTATATTTATTAACAATAGTATTTTTTTTTTTCAGCTAACAAACATACTTTTGACAAAGGACTTGAATGCAAAACTATCAGATTTTGGGTTAGCAAGGATGTTGGGAATGGATGAGACAAAAGTGTTCACAGAGGTTAGAGGAACCATTGGGTATATGGATCCTGAATACATGAGCAATGCCAAGCTTACTTGTGCAAGTGACATTTATAGTTTTGGCATTGTGGCTCTTCAAATCTTATCTGGTCAAAAGGTCATTGATTTGGATCTTGATGCAAGAGATCAATTAACAAGAAAGGTATACTATAATATATGCAATTTTATTTCATTTATTATATCCTCATTTCTCTACTTTCCTTGATTTTAAATTTAACTCTATTAATGCAACTCTATTATCTACTTTTGTACATATATTTTCAAAAAAACAAATTACATTTTGGAAACTAAAAATTTGCTTTTGAAAAGGTTTTTTTTTGGAATTTAGCTAATAATTAAATTGATTTATTGAAGAGACAGAGACTATAGCTTTGAAATTGCTTCATAATTGGGTAGTGATCCTCCTCTCATTCATGGTGATATAAAGCCCGACAATGTGGTGATATTAAACCCATTACAGAGAATACAAAAACACTCAAACAATTTTCAAAACAAATTAGAGCAATCACATTTGAATCATCATTAACAACTCGGAGCCATTACAAACACAATGGAAATCTGAAAAGAAAGTACAAAATCAAAGCAAACCCAGAATTTTGTACCGATTGCCGACATCGACCGCGGTGGTGGAGATTTATTCATCACCATATTCAATTTTGATTTCACTGTATTCAAGATTAAATGTGGTGATGAAGTTTTTTTTTTTTTTTGGTAGGTTTTCAAGTAGAAATGAAGTAAAACTAAACATATTCTTAAAAAAAATTTAAAAAATCAAATAAAAGCATATTCTTTATCAATATAAAAATGAAAAATCTATCCTTCCTATATAAGTAAAAATTCTCAAGAAAATTAATTGCAACTCTTATTTAATTTTTATTTTAAATTTTAACAGAGGTAATTATTAAAATTAAAATTTTAGGGGTTAATTGTTACAAACATCATACTTTAAGGGTAATTTATGCAACTTTCTCAACAAAAATAGAAATAAAAATTTGGCTTAATTTTTAAATAGTTATCAAAGTACTTGACCTTTTAACTATTAGCAAGGTGCACTTGGTTGAAAGATTAGATTTTGAAGGTATGCTCTACATTTGTGTTTCTACTTTTCCAATGTACGATCTTGTCCATTCTAGAGACGGGTCAATGTTGCTCTTAGTATTAGGAGAGCAAAGCTCCAAGTCTCAACATCCAAAAAAAAAAAAAAAAAAACAATAGTGTGATTGCATGAGAATAATCTCTTAGTGAAGAAAATATATTTTCCAAGTATGTGGTAACAATAATTAGGAGATTTGATTGCAGGCTAAGGATGTAAATATGGGGCTACGAGCACTCAGTGATTTTGAAGATCCAAGAATAAAAGAAGACGTAAATAAAGCAGACTTTCAATCAATTTTACAAGTTGCTGTTCTTTGTGTCGCCAAATCAAGCAAAGGTCGACCCCCAATAGACATTGTCTGTGAGGAAATGGACAAAGCCTGGCACAATACAGAGACCAACGAGGTTCGTAATCAATCATTATATATAGCTAGCTTAATCCAAACCCGACACTACTGCTCTCAAATAATGTGATAGTCAAATATCGATTTCCAGGTTCGAACCTGTGACTGTGAAACTGAAAAAGAATAACACCAATCAAGATAACCAATTGCACTTCCGACCCATTCGATAAAATAGAGGCATATACTTGAGTTAATTACACAACTAATTTCTAAGATAAATGAGCAATCAAATAAATTTTTAAAAAAAGAGTAATAACTAGCTAATTACTTGATATGAGCTTATGTTGAAAAAAAAATTACTTAATTAGAGTGATTCTTTTTTTTCCGAGGAATTGGGAGGAGAGAGATCAACAAGGATACTATTTCTCTCATAACCACCAAACAGTGAAACTACTAGGCTGCTAATCCTTTCGGTAATTAATTAGAGTGATTATGACAATATTTAGCTACCTTATTTGTTGTAATTATTAGTTACTTATTGGTTATAATTTTTTTTTTTTAGTTCAGTTGATGATCTCTTGTAAGGGTAAACCCTAATATTTAGTTACCTTGTTTGTTTCAATTAGTTTCCGTATTGGTTATAATTTTTATTTTTTTAGTTCAGTTGAAAATCTCTTGTAACCAAGCCAAATTGATTTCTAGCCTAACTTAGATTTTTTTTCCTAATTGATTTAGGGTTTTTATTGAATCACCACTATATATATAGAAAGAGGATGAATTCTTAGAAAATAAGAAACAACCACAAATATGTCTAAACCTTATTCTCAATTTTACAAATATGAGCAATCAAATTAAACATCTTACATGGATGCGATCATACTAGCACTAATGCTCCGAATTCTAGTTAATTGTCTTTGGGCGAGAGTAATATTAAGTTGAGTGACCAATTAAAAAATCCTTGTATTGCACTCTTTTTAAATTAAACATCCTACGTGCCAACAAGAACATTACTCTAATAGTATATTGTATAACTTAAGTTATAAGTTCGAATATTCCACTCCTAATGTTGTTCATTAGAAACATAACTAAAGTATCTATTACTTCATCACTAATTGTTGTTATATCACATTTGGAGGGCAGAAGGCAAAGCAACAAATGAACTCCCCAGCAACCTCATTGTCTAAACCATGGGAGGCAGTTCCAGTTTGATGTTATATATATGAATATTATCAAATCTATGCATATAGAAACCCTTGTTATAGAAGAGGAAGAAGAAGGTTGTGGTTATCCACAAAATTGTGATTTTGCAGGTTACTTATAAAAGTGAGTTTGGGATTGAAAAGAGCTTCAAAACAATAGTTTTATGGCTGAGAAAGAATGTAAATTATTCATATGTATGCATATAGAAGCCATAAATATGTACATGAACTTTAGTGAGATCTATGTACAAAGAAAAAAATGCATGGGATGAGTATGTATTATCCTTGTTTGTGTACAAAGATCCCTTCTCAATTTTTCAAGCATTATGACTACTAGAAATTCCAACATTTGAAAAATATATATATAAATTTGAGGGTCAACAATATATAAGATAGACAGACTACTTCTCTCATAGTCAATTGATTTTCAGATGAACCTTTATAAATCTATTATTTCCATAACAATTTTTTTCTTTAAGATAACAAAACCTTCAATAAAGTGTCCAAATAGTGCTCGTCGATTTTTTTTTTTCAAAAAAACATTAACCTTCAAAATTCACACAAACAGAGTTAGACAAACTTCTTTGGATGCTACATATATATATATATATATATATGATAATTTCATTAGTTAATGACTTTTTTTTTTGGGTGATTATATATGCACTGAATAATCCATTTTTCTTTTTGCTTTTCTTAGTATATGTTTTTTTTTTCTTAGATTACAACAATTGGGAGTGGGAATTCGAACCCATATCCTTTTGATCATTGGGTGTACACTAATACTGCTGAACAACTATTCTCGTTGCCTTTTTAGTATATGTTTTAGGCTTTAGAAATAGTTATATAAAATTTACATATAAGTTTTTTTTTTTAGTTCTCATATAAGTTACTTGTAATTTCCAAATACATATCAAGTTGTGAAATGCAGTTCCATACTTAACTTTGTTATTTTGAAATTTAGAATATGAACAACATTAGTTAAAATTATATATTGAGTTTTATTTCTATACTTAAATTGTTTGTCTATTGAAAATTAATTTATTGGATATCGAAATATTTGAAGTTTATTTGAAATATGACCAGATAATTGCCGTGTTCCAATGCTTTACCTCAATGCTTAAGGAGTTAATCTGATAAATCAATAACCTTTTAATTGTACTAAAAAAAAGAAATAATTCTCAAAAAAAAAAAAAAAAAATTAAGTAGAAATAAATTGCTTCTCACCGTTGAGAAGTTGTAAGATTATGCAAGCATTTACATGACATGTTTACCTAAATTCAACCCTGTTCTTCTTAGTTATTCGAACTTTACTTCTGTTTTCATTACTTATTTCACTTCAACATTGACTTCAACAATTTATTTTATGCACCACAAAACCTCGTAAAAATATTTCTTTTACTTTCTGCAACTTGACTCTAACATAATCACGAACTAGAACTCGTTTTTCAATCCCTATAGAGATGACTTTTCGTTAAGAATGAATGACCAGCAAATCCATTTTAACATCTATGACACAATGAAATACCCTACGGACATAGAAGAAATGTTTGCTCTTCAGCGTTGCTGTAACACCTGAAAAAAAAATTATATAATTTTTTTTTACATATATATATATGACAAAGTTTGTATAAAAAAAAAATTAAACATATATATAAAAATAATAATAATACAAAGCTTCTCTTGAAAGCTTGTTCCAAAGGTAAATATAGATATGTACAATAAAATAAAAAAATTTAAAAAAAGGAAAGGAAAGATGTGGCTTCACCAAAGCCACACATTCCATTTAATAATTAATTATGAAAAAGAAAAAGAAAGAAAATATGGGGGAGTAACCCACATTTTCGAAGGAGGCATAGAGAGAGAAAAAAAAAATATGAGAAAGAAAGAAAGCTTGGAGAAAAGGTTTTTGGAGACCCATAGATATTTTAGGAAAGAACATCAAAGATTGGACCATTGAAGAAAGTAAGTTTTTATGAACTCTTCTTCTTAAATGAAACTCTAGAAATTTGAAAGTTTAACCTTGAATTTTATGGGTTTCTTTAAATAGTTTGTTTTGGCTTGAATTTACAAAGAAACCATGGAAAATCAAAAGAGATAGAAAGTTTTGATGTCTATGGCTAAATAGATGATGAATAGATAGTATTGGTGGGCTTTGTTGTGAGATTTAACACACGTCAAAGAATGTGAAATAAAAGAAATAAAAAAAGGTTGAAATAAAATTAGAATGTAATAAGAGGGATCAAAATGTTGGAGAGATGAGATAGAAAGTAATTGAAGGAGGAAAATAATGTGGGTTATGGGGGGTTTATCCACCTTATTCATGTAAGGGTTCTAATTTAGAGAATAAAACTTTCGGGCTTTTAAAAGTGAAATGCAAAGAGGTTACTAAAAGATTGGTGGAATTAATTTTTGGTAGTTGAAGTTTTAAACTCATGAAAAATGAGAGTAACTGCGAGGGATCAAAATTTGGTGTAGTTTAATAAAATTGTTCTATAATTTAGGGATTCAAGATTCATTAGTTCAATCAATATTATTATTTCAAGTCAAGCAAAGAATGAGACAACTTACAATCCAAAATGTCTTGTGACAAGCATGGTGAGTGGTTTATTTATTAAAGTATTTCAACTAGTAACTTAATACAACGGAATTCCATGAACATAACATTATAATGGTTATAAGTAATTGTGGTGAGATTCTAAAAGAGTTTGTTGTGAAATTTTATGCTCTATGGCTATAACTAAGGTTATACTTAGGAAAATTGTATGTGTGTTTTTGTTGAAATTAGTACAAGTTCCATAATATTGTTATCTTGATTTAATTACTAATTTAGACATATTGTTTAAATGTGTTATACATCAAGAACTTATACATATTTATGAAGATAGATGAATCTCTTAAGTTTATGAAATGATGAATTAGAGACTATGAAAGAGAAATTGAGAAGTAATACGTCCTATATTGTGTAAAGAGGTTTTTCAAATAGCTGAATATTTGTACTCTGGGCAACTTCCATAAATTTACATAAGTGAATGTATTCCATAGTGTGGATATGATATGTATGAGGTCTTTGGGATCCACTTCAACATACACTCGAGCTTTTTGCAGTGTGTCAAGTTTATTCGCCACTTAGGATCATTCAGTGTGCACATATGTCAGAGATTGCTCTGCTATGTGTATTGAAACTACTCTACGCCAGTATGACAGAGATTGCTCTGCTGTGCGTATAGAGACTACTCTACGCCAGTATGACAAAGATTACTCTGCTGTGCGTATTGAGACTACTCTACGCCAGTATGACAGAGATTGCTCTGCTGTGCGTATTGAGACTACTCAACGCCAGTATGATAGAGATTGCTCTGCTGTGCGTATAGAGACTACTCTATGCCAGTATGACAGAGATTGCTCTGCTGTGCGTATTGAGACTACTCTACGTCAGTATGACAGAGATTGCTCTACTGTGCGTATTCAGACTACTCTACGCCAGTATGACAGAGATTGCTCTGTTGTGTGTTTCGAGACTACTCTACACCAACATGATAGAGATTGCTCTACTGTGCGTATCGATACTACTCTACGCCAGTATGACAGAGATTGTTCTGCTATGCGTATTGAGAATACTCTACGCTAGTATGACAGAGATTGCCTGTGTGCTTATTCAGACTACTCAACGTCAGTATGACAGAGATTGTGTGCGTAGTGAGACTACCCTACGCCAGTATGATAGAGATTGGCTTCTTGTGTGTATTAAGTCTACTCTAAACCAGTATGACAGAGATTGCTTGTGTGTGTCTATTGAGACTACACTACGCTAGTATGATAGAGATAAGCTTGTTGTGCATATCAGAACTATTCTACTCCAATGTTACAAGGTATGTTGTACAAGTTTAGTGATGAATTTTTGAATATCTTATGTTGTTTTTATTTATGCTATTAGAGGTTAATATTTGTCAACCTTATGGTTGTTTATTCATATCAAGTATGTAGTTGAGTTTAGATTATAACTTCATGAAAAGTTTTACAGTTAATTATTATGAAACTTTTTTTCTTACAAGTTATTTTTCTATTTAACTCACCATTCATTGGGCTTATTGGCTCACCCCTTTTTCTTCATAAAATTTTTCCACCATGTAGCGACTCAATCCCTCACAAGTCAGTCAAAGTCAATCTCTGCCACCAGACCTCGTTAGTTGCATGTCATTGTGTATGTACATAATTATAGATGTTTCTTTTATGTATTTGAGGTGACTAGTATCTTTGCATGACTTAACATTATTTTAAGGATTTATGTTAGCTTGAAATTTTTAAACCTACTTGTCCATTTACAAATGGATTGCTATGAGGGTTGGACTTTTGAATTAATAACTGCGGCCTGATTATTTTATTATGAGAGTGCATATACTCCTTTTCCAGATGTGTTTTATCTATTTTTTAAGAGAAACTTTGTCGAAATTCTAAAGTTTACTAGTCACTTGTAATTTCGAAGATAAAATGAATTTTTCTATTTAGAGTTTATATAATAGATTTCACGTCCTAGTTGTAATCTATTATGGACATGCCACATCCTAGATTAGTAGAACAATTTGGGGTGGAGTGTGTCAATTATAGTATTTATTCCACATCTGAATTCGCATCAACCATATATATCAGTGCACCACCAACTAGAATTATCTTGAATCATAGACATGGTGAAAAGGTTGTATTGCCCTTGCACTACTTAAGAACCAGAAAAATAAAGCCTGTCCCAGATAATCACAATGCACCTGCATGATTTACAGCCTCTAAGGATACCTTGCTAATCGGGCTCCATAAAGATTTGATTAAGAGCAAAGATAGGGGCTTATATAATTTTGACTCAATAAGAAAAATAATATCGAGAGTAATCTTCAAGATCTCCTACTTGATAGGAGCTGTTTAAAAAAGCTCAAGCCACGAACATTCCAAAGTAAGAATCTTCATAAACTATCATTATTCCCCTATGAATCTATACCTCTATTGAAAACCAAAGGTTCAGCAATATTGACTTGTCTTATAAATTGTTACCTTCTAGGGACGTAACCACTAATTATTATTAATAATAATTAGTGGTTAGTTGTATTAGAGAATATGAGGTTCCATCTCAAAACCAATGGGCAATAAAGGGAATATTCCATATCTTTTATAAATATTTGTTGGATTCTTCACTTTTCTAATGTGGAATAATTGTGGGATCCTAACATGCCCCCTCAAGATGATGCCTCTTTTGGGCTCACCAATCTTGAATCGGATCACAATTTCATTTTATTGGACTGAATACCCGTTTTGACTTAATGAGCTCTGATACCATATTAGATAGAGTGGACATCTATCTCAAAATCAATTGGCAATAAGAGGAGTAGTCCACTTACATTTTAAACACTATGAGGTATCCTCAGCTTATCAATGTGAGATTCTCAACATGCCCCCTCAAGATGGTGGTGCCCCTTTAGGGTTACAAATCTTGAATCGGATCTCAATTTCATTTTTATTGGACTCATGCCCGTTTGAGTTTTATCGGCTTTGATACCATATTAGAGAATATAGGGTTCCACTTCAAAACAAATTGATAATGAGGGAAGTAACTCATATTTCATTTAAATGCTTGTTGAATTCTCCACTTTTTCAATGTGAGACAATTGTCAGATCCTAACAAGCCGGAGAAAGCATCCGTGCCAAGCTATCAACAATAACTTCCACTAGTTGACTCGTATTTTCTTCAGCTGAATGAGATATAGTGGTAGTTTCTTCATATTTATGCATTATTAGTAGTATTTACTAGGGCTAAAATTATAAGGATAAACATACATTGTTTCATAGAATGTATGTATGTATTCATAAAATTATTAGTTATGTTTAACAAATGATATTTATTTTTTCAAATGCGTATTAGTGTTCTTCCACGTTGTTTCATAGATTTTATTTAATAATGCTAGGTTTAATCTGGTATTATTATTTATAGACCGTTGGTATTATACTAGGTATGTATTCCCTTTTTATTATATTCTTAAAAAAAGTATTATTAGTAAATATTTTCATATTTATAATATTTAACTTTTATCTACTAGCTCTGGGTTCGAGGGCTTCGACTTCGTCTTCTCCAATGAGTAAGCAACGATTTTGCAAAGACCATTTGTGGCAGCCACAACGACAGTTATTTCTAATATAAGACAGAAACTCCAAAGATTATTAAAGTAAAAGAAGAGTATCAGAAGTATACTAGTCTTAAAGAAAAATATTAATTAATAACTAAACGATAGAAAAAATATGATTGCAATTATTTTCACTTTTAACTAGATTGGCAATTAATTTCTTAAGTGACCGGGCCCAATTTTGCCTAATATGGATCATCCACCACAATTTTCCTTTAAAAAGTTATCTACTCTAATTTATGCATGAAAGAAAAGTAGGGGAATAATAAATTCGAAAAATTCCCAACAAGAGATAACAAGTTCGAGTTACCCTTCTTCCAAATAAAAATAAAAATTAAAACCATCGAAACGAAATGAAATAGTTTAAAGGTTCAAAGAATCAGAAAGATTCCAGGTAATCATGTGCTCAAAGCACTATAAAAAGAAGAAAGTGACTTTGGTTTCAATGCATCTCAGTTAGAATCATTTAAGTTTAGGGTCGGAAAGAAAATTTTATGTGTTTGTAATAATTTATCTTATAGTGTAAATTCTTCTTGCCAGTGGTTTTTTCTTCTTCAATTTGAGAGTTTTTCCACGTAAATTTTTGTATTATCTTTTATTGTTTTTCCTTTAATTTCTCAATTTTTTTTTTGCCTATTCTTGAAGTAATCGGGGAACATTTTTTCCCAACATAAATATTCGGAGATTTTGCATGTATAATAAAAAATGGCAATCTATTTCCATCTATAGCATAAAATCAAAACTAATTCATTTGTAGCAGAAAATCCAAATTGAGTTCTATGATTGATTGAATTCAGTGATAGAGTTTTACTACTGGTTGAGTTATATCACTAATTGAATTCTATCACTGATAGAAAACCATGTGTTATAGATGAATTATTTTAGAAATTGTGGTGCAAATATAATATAAGAGGTAGAATATGCTGCTAAGAGTAAATTTCCTAAATTTTCCTTAGGAATTTATATAATATCAAATAATTTTTACAATTAAACACTCAAGACATATATACTCTTTTTTTTTTTTTTAACTATTTAACCTTAGGTTTTTTAAATGAAATTTGAAAACTATAATATTAAGTATTAACTGTGAAGATTAGTTGTTTTAAGTTCAATATTAACTTGTAGAATTGGCCATATTTTTACTCAAACCAACACCAAATGTATTGATGAAATTGATATTTGAACTAAAATCTTATTGAAACCAATAAAACTGATCATCAAACAGGAAAATGATTTATGGTTGGATGGTCTAAATTTTCTAAGAGAACCAATTTCATAACAATGGAGGATTAGGATTGAACTTCAAAATCGTCTTATACAACTGGAATATTTAAAATCAACAAATGAATTAGTTTCCTACTTGATCTTGACATCAGAATCAGGTCCAAACTCCTATTCAATTTTTTATTCGAGTAACCAAATCAACGCAACTTTTTTATCAAATCTTTATTTTTAATTTAAATATTTTTTTTTTTTACATAGTTCATTTTATAGGAGAATGTATTCTATTGCCGTAAAGCTTACATTTTGAAAATTGTTCCACATATCAATTTTTTTCGTTGTCATTTATAATTATTGTATCTTTTAAAAAATTATATGTATAACAAATTTTGGTAGAATTTTTTATATTTTTCAATTTTGTTCCTCACTGATACTATCAGTGAATTAATTGAAGACCATCAACAAACTGCCTCATATTATTAGCAAATTGATTGAAACTATCAACTGAACTGATTAAACACTATCAACTAAACTCATTCAATTGTGGGTATTTTGGTTATTTTATAGGGATCGTGCAAATATTTTGTTATATACGTAATTATTTTTTAAAAAGTATTATTAATTATAAATATTTTTTTTTTGGTATTTTTTAGCTATCCTTATAAAATCCCCTTTAATTTTTTTTTTTTTGTTTTGTTTACTGTTAATTTAAAGATTCCTTTATGAAAAAAAAAGATGGTAAAACATAGTTACATGACAAGAACGAGAAAAATGAGTATTGAATGGGTTAGTAGTGTAATTGGTTATTTGGTTTAACGGTAATCCACTTCCACTCCACAGTCACAAGTTCAATCCCTAAAATCGGTATTACATTTTTTTATTCAATTTTTATTATTTTTTTTAGAAATGAATAAAAAAAAACTATGGAATCCTATGTATTGAGACAAAAATTAAGCTATGGATATATAACTAGAAAGAACCAACACAGCAAACTCAACATTTTGTATTTGGAGAAATGCAAGAAGAAATAGAGAGAAAATGGCATACCTTCCAAAACAAATTGCATTGAAATCAAAGTACAACCATAACTACTTGAGCTAAGTGAATAATTCTTCACGAATACATTCCTTATTGCGATATCGAAGAGACAACATTCTAACTCCATATACAAAGTATAAAGCAAAGCAATCCAAAATGTTAGGACACATACGATGTTGTTATAATATTAAATATTGATTTAGTAAGAAATCTTCAAGCCTATGGTGGAATATTGGCAAGAGCTGACAAGATGGAAGAAGACAAATCCAAATAGAATTACACATTATTTCTAGAGATGTCCACGGGTGGGGCCGGGGAATGGCTTCCCCGTCCCCGTCCCCGGAAAAATCCCCCTTTTTTTTTCTCGGGGATCGGGGTGGGGATTCCCCGACGGGGCACCGGAGGGGTCGGGTTCCCCGCGAGGATTTTTTTTTTTTTTTTTTTTTTACATTTTTTAAATATTTTTTTGGACAATAATTTTAAATAATTAGATTTTCTTAAAAAGTATCTATAAATTTCAACTATAAAGTTAATTATTAAAGACAAATATTCATATGAATAGATAATTTCATAAACAAATATATTTTTATTTGAAAATTAAAGGGGTAAAGTATAGAAAAAAATATTTATAAAAAAAAAAAAAAAATTAGACGGGGTGGGTCCCCGCGGAAAAAATGGACACCTCTAACTATTTCAACCTATCTATGACACTACTAATCAAGCGTTTTAATTTCATGTAGTATCTATAATGGTAACAATGTGAGTTTGATACTAATGAGTACGATCCTTTTGATAATGGCTTGTCTGCAGAGATTCTGCTTGTGATGTCTATGATCTCAACTCAATCATTGATTGAAAAATTCTACTTTCAATTTCTAAATATGTTTTATTACCGGCGAAAATGACAAATACCTCCCATTTTATTGAAACGGATCCCATCAATATTTACAGTTTTCTTCATCTGATATTGGAGATTCCCATGTACTAGTTGAGACATTCATAACAAAAGAGGTAAACATTCGTCTTATTGTTACCTACTAACTTATAAATGTTGTTATTGAGTATAGAGATGTGGATATTCAAGGTACTTATATCGTATTGAACAATAAAATAGTCTTGTAAATATACTGTAAACATTATCTTATTTATTATTATTATGAAATCGCAATCAACAATCGATAGAAGAATAAAAAAAAAATGTAAAGAAGAAAAGAACACACAGAATTTACATGGTTCACTAATGTTGTGTTAGCTAGTCTATGGGGCAGAGAGGAAGCACGATTTTATTAAGGAGAGGCGAAAATAGAATGAACATCATAGGCAGCTACGATTTAATTTGAATTTATATAAGCACTCTCATTAAACCCTATTATGGATAAAAGGCCCAAAATACATAAAAACTTATTAAATAACAAATACAGATTTCGTTGAGCAATAAAAACATATTCCTCAAGCATTTTCTTGAAAATGGCGTTATTAGAATCAAGTTTTTTAAGCGGCCAATTGCAAGATAACACAAGTGAAAGGACAGGGGGAACGGTAGAAGCTTTGACAACTACCAGAGTTTTGATCAAAACCTTTTGCAACAAACCGAGTTTTGTGTTTCTAAACATAACCATTCTGATTTCTCTTAATCTTAAGAACCCACTTACAACCAATGTCACTAAATTCTTGATCCATCGCATTTTTCCAAACAAGATTCTTGAAAACATCAACAATCTGAGTTTTTATTTTTTTGGGATTTGTGTTTTGAAAAGACATATTTGAATTATTTTTAGTTCTTAATTTTTTTTTCAGGTTCATATTCAATTGAAACTATGCCTATACATAGGTTCGAATTCAAAATATTTATCATTAAATTACTTGAGAAATGAAACTCAAATACCTTCCAATCTAAAATTTATCTTGTATAAATAGACACAAAGTTGAAAAAAAAAATTGTTAATAAAGTTAAGGCCTATCTGATAACCAATTTGTATTTAGTTTTTATTTTTTGAAATTGAAGTCTACAACAACTATTTTATCATATGTTTTCTCTTACTACATCTTACCTATATTTATAAAAACCAAACCAAAATTTGGAAACAAAAAAAAGTAGCTTCCAAAAACTTGTTTTTGTTTATAAAATTTGGTTAGCATTCACATACTTTTTAAAAAAAAAATAGATACATTGTAGGAAAGATGAAACACATTGTAGAAAGTTTGAATAAAAATAAGTCTAAATTTCAAAAATCAAAAACAAAAATCTAAATGGTTATCAAACAAGGCCTAAATGTTTTAATTTCTTTCTTATCTTTTTATATAAAAAAAGGTTTTATTTTGTAAATGTCTTTTCTTATGATAGTAGACTAGAAATTTTTCTAAGTTGTCTTTTGACTATTTTGTGGTGTGGATTGTTGTTTTTGCTAAAAACTATATGCTCGTGAATAATTAAACATAAAGGATATATTGTTGAGAAGGCAACCAAAATTAATTTACATTAGCTATATAAGAAGATGATGAGCAATGAGTATAAGTAAATAATGATATATTGATCATTAATTATACCATAAGGATTAATATAAATCACCAATACCACAATGAAGATATGTCGATAGATTTAAACAAATTTGAAACTTAAAATTGGCATAACCGCTACATATCTAACCAAGCTCAAGATTATTTCCTATATATCATGCATGAAATTTTTATTAATGAACTCCTAGTTGTGTTCATTTTGTTAATTAGAGAATTTGTTTTCGATGTCTATTGGTGTCTATTTTAATTATAGTATATTTTAAAAATATTTCAGCTTCTGTAGCAGAATTTTAGGCATTTTTTTTTATATATTTTAATCTTATCCTTCACCGTTTATTGATTAAAGATTATTTGTAGCACTGATTGAAAATAATATGTAGTATTTATTGAAGACTGCCTGTGACACTGGTTGAAAATTGTATGTATCATTGATTGAAAACTATATATATATATATATATATATATGTATACTAACTTAAAACTATCTATTACATTGATTGAAGTCACCAGACACATGAACCTCCCCCCAATTTTTTGTTACACAAGGTTTTATTTTAATTTTTTTTTTCATACATGAAAAATCTCGTATTATTTATCTACATCCAAAGTTAACTATCGCATAATTTACTATACCAGGGTAAACCAAAATTGCAAAAAGTATTTCGAATAAAAACTATTTATTTATTCAACAACATTTAGTAAAAGAGGATATTGGAATTTGTAATCGCACAATCCCAAGTTATAAGATACATTAGACCTGGTGTAGAAAAAATTGCCTTAACTTTATCAATAACTTTTTTTGGGTACAAAAATCCTTTAAATTCTACTCTATGAGTCCAATTCACTCTTGACTCAACTATTCTTTTATTGATCCTCTAAAAAAAAAAAAAAATAAATAAAATAAAAATTATTTTATAGTTAAGAAAAACTTAACTCAATTAATTTAAAAGTAAAAACCAACAAGAGCGCTAGCTTAGCAACATCAGTATAGACTTATAGACTTAATGATCAAAAGGTCTTGAGTTTGAGAGCCTACCCTCCAATTGCTATAATCTTAAAAAAAACTTAAAAGTAAATTTTTTTTTTTTTTGAATTATTATTATTAAAAGGTCTTGAGTTGTAATACTCACCTTAATTTTTGTTAAAAATTCTTCTTTCAATGGTAGTTATTTTTATCGGCTTTATCAAATAAACAAATACCATAATTTATTTAGTTCTTTATTTTCATGTTAAAATTCAATAGAAACTATGTGTACATATATACGTTAGAATTCACAATATTTATCATGAAATTATAAACATTTTAGATAAGAATTGAAACTCAAAATGCATCCTTATCTAAGATTTATCTTCATCATTTAAAAAAAAAAAAAAAGATTTATCTTCAAACTAATAGACACATAGATGAAAAGAATTATAAATAAAGCTAAAACTTTTAATTCAACTCCTATCTTTTATACAAAAGTATCTTTATATAAAATATTTTATTTTGTAAATGTGTTTTCGATGATGGTTGACTAGGAACTATATTTGTAAGTTGTCTTTAGACTATTTTATGGTGGGGATTGTTGTCTTAGCTAAAAGCTACATGCTCTTGAAAAATTAAACTCAAATGGATGATTATATAAGACTTTGGTAGGAGGTAAATTGTTGAGAAGGCAACCAAAATTAATTCACATTAGCTAGGTAAGATAAAGTTGAACTATGAGTATAAGTAAATAACAATATACCATTAATAATATCACAAGGATTTATATTCAAATCGACTATATCATAATGAAGATATTTCGATAGTTTTTACAGTTGCAACAAGTGATATCAACGTCATGCTTCTAATTTAGTCTATCTTAATGTGTTCTTTGTTAAATTTTGGGTATCCTTAGATATAAGATATAGAGTGTATATATATATCAGCCAATGTCGATTACAATAGGGACAGCTAATGTTGATTACTACAGAAAAACCCATTTGAATAATGTGTGTATATATATATATATATCAGCCAATGGTAAACAAATTGAAGTATTTAAACTTTTATTATATACTTCAGCCCTTTTAAATTTCTCGATATAAAATTTCTCCTACATAATGATTGATTTAACTAAGATCATTAATTTGTTACTAAGAGTACGCCATGTAATGTTTGTTAAGGTTGTCTATTGGAAGGATAATAAAAGGTTATTTTTTAGTACAAGTTGTATTAGAATATTAAAAGGTTTCATATATTTTCCTATTTTAGAATTTGTTAGAGTTATTATATTTAGTATTTAGTTCTTAAAATATTTAGGTTAGTTAGATTTTATGGTTTTTTTTTTTATGTATAAATATTCATTCTTACAGAGTAATTAATAAATTGTTAAGTTTTCACTCTTCCAAAATCAATATGGTATCAGAGTTTCATGTGGGTTATTGATCCCAAGTTTTTATTTTTCTCTCCCATGGCGCTTCATCTCCCATGAATATTCTTCGTGACGCTTCATTTCTCATGGATATTCTCCCATGGCTCTTCTTCTCCCATGACGCATCATCTCCCATGGTACAACTTCTCGCATTACACATTTCCCAATTGGCGCATCTGTTCTCATCTTCTCCCATGACGCATTTCCCGATTGGCGCATTGTAAGAAAGTGATATCAATTAAATCTTTTATATAAAGGTACTTTTATATAAAAGATAGGAGTTGAATTAAAAGTTTTAGCTTCATTTATAATTCTTTTCATCTATGTGTCTATTAGTATGAAGATAAATCTTAGATAAGGATGCATTTGAGTTTCAATTCTTATCTAAAATGTTAATAATTTCATGATAAATATTGTGAATTCTAACGTATATATATACACATAATTTCTATTGAATTTTAACATGAAAAGAAAGAACTAAATAAATTATGGTATTTGTTTATTTGATAAAGATGATAAAAATAACTACCATTCAAAGAAGAATTTGTATTCGACTTCAAGTTTGGACTGTCCATGTCGTTCAACTTGTAGGGGACTATTAGATTGTTATGGTTGTTAAAATTGTTAGGCTGGTTAGGGTTTAAGAGATGTTTTACTATTTTAAGATTTGGTTTCCTGTATAAATATTAGAAGATAAATATTACGTCATTTTCTCTATATTTTCTGAATTTAATAAGTTGGGGAGGGGGACCACAAACCCTACATAGAAGGCACTGCTGCTCGAACTTGTCAGCGTGGAGTTGAATTGGATTAACACCAATTAAGATAACCAACTGCGTCACCGACCAATTCGGTGGAATAATAAAAAAAGTAACCAAGAAATAGGGTGTACGACACTCTTTGTGCAGTTGGTGAAGGCCCGAATTTTGAAGGTATGCTCTCCTTGAGGTCTCGAGTTTGAGACTCATTGTAATATTAATTTGTAGATACTCCTCAACATTGTCTCCATTCCTTCGATGTATCCTGCTGATGTGGATTTGAACATGCACAAAGTGGTACACATTCTTGAATATAGTGGGCCAATGAAGTCTTGATTGAAAGACCTTTGCAACGGTTCTCGATCCCCCAAAATGTCTACTGTATGGAAAAATATGACATAATTCTAGTGCAGATGACATCTCGTCTTCTCCAATGCATCGCTGAATCATTCTGATGCGATATTTCAGTGCGCTATATTTTCTAAAGATCAATTCGTAAGAATAAGACACTAATTACTAATGTCCTACACTTTGAATTGCATTCTATGCAAGTATACACAGTCGAAAGTGCAGCGAGTGATCGTATTTATTTAATCATTCTCTGTAGTTATATTGCTCTAAGAGTAGTGTGGAAAGTAAAGATAAAAATATGTTGGGGTTTTCATGGTTTTATTTCTAAATACGAAAATGAAAAGAAGGCGCTTGTTAAGGTTGTGGGTACCTCTAGCAATTCCTAGGGAAACTAGTTAGTGAGTAGTAAATGTCATAATTCACTTAGACTAAATGTTTGCTTTTGCATTTGTTCACGCTGACTCCTAATCTAGCTGCAAGTCACTATAGCTTTCTAAACATTACTTCCAAGCATTAGGGGGATGATTATCTCTAACTCTCTCTAAATACGCAAGATTTCTCACGTAACCTAATGAGTATGAAAGTTAATCTTAAGTTGTTCCTACTCTTAAAGCGAACAACAAACAAGCATATATGGATGGTCGATTTACACTTGCTATAAATTAGGTTCAGCTTAACATGCACTAAACATCTCCCTTGTACCATATAACATGCTTTCTACAAACTCATAGCCCTAACCTTCGCCTAGAGTTGTTTAGCTAGACATG
Source organism: Sechiopsis laciniata (assembly GCA_037833695.1). Lineage (NCBI taxonomy): Eukaryota > Viridiplantae > Streptophyta > Magnoliopsida > Cucurbitales > Cucurbitaceae > Sechiopsis > Sechiopsis laciniata. Next base: position 6,728,303 of record JBBMKA010000009.1, on the reverse strand, counting down.
CAAGTAAAGAAAATGATAAACCATGCACATGTATAAAGCAGTAGACATAGAAGAAGATTAAACTAAGAGTAACTTTAAATTTATACAAAATAACGTCTAGCTTTGAAAACATGAATTGGAAACAAAGAAAGAAAAACCTAACAACTACTTATAAATAAATGCGGAAGCTAAAGCAAACTAAAATAAATTGGCGGCGGCTGCTGAAGGGCACAAATCCTTGGAATCACGAACTTCTTCAAACCCTTCTCTTGATCGTGGGAGATGAACTCTGAAAATTGGCATACCGTTCCTCTTCATTCTTCTCCTATTTATAGGATTTTGAAATGCTTGGAGACTAAGGAATTGGATTTGGAGTTGGAATTGGAAAAGATCTTTGTTCCAAATCATAATTGGATTTGGAACTATGTTTTATCAGATTTTATCTGGTTGGCAGCATATCCTCTGATTCCCACAATTTGGTCTGAAAAAATCTTGTGATCCTACAAGCTCCAAAGGGCAGCTTGAAGCTGTACCTAATTTTGGCACATATGGTAGTCTTTTAACGAGACTTTGAATTTTTAACATTTAATTATGGAAAGCGTTTGACATCCACAATTTACTCTAAAAAGTTTTAGTTTTCCTTTGTTTTTCATCCTAAGTTCCTAAAAGTCATATATATGATATTTATAGAAATCTTCTATCTTAATGTCATTCTAACTTTAAGAATCACTCAAATTAATGCACAAATCACTTAGAATTCATTAAGATAATAGCCTAAATAAGTCTCTAATTGAGAGTTATCAAATCCTCAAAACTTGAATCATTGCTCGTCTTGAGCAATGCTATACACTTAAATGCACAAGGAAATAAAATTTATATAAAAGTTCTAGCATGCATATGCAATAAATGAAAAATAATTTAGCAATGACTTCAGCTTGTCCATAATTTAAAATTTTTGACACAAAGTAAAATACAAACTTCCACCATTTGGTTTTTAGAATCCTTAAATTGCTAAAATACTTCTTTCACTGTAATGACTTCATCTCAGCTAGACTAGAAAATTGAACACTCTTAAGGATTAATGCATACGACTCCAAAACACATTTCTCAACCCTTCGATCATCCTTAGTTTTCCCAAAATATTTTATTGCAATTTCTTTTATACACACACTTTTAAAAACGAAGAATCTCTCGAGTTATCATAAACTAATGTTATTTGCATCTCTACTGGGGTTAAACTCATGCCTATCTACACCCAAATTCCCGAGTTCATAGAATGGCATAGTTTACAAAAAACTGGCACACGTAAGCAAAGGAAACAACCTATTGAATTGGAGAGACAGCAAAATGCTTCTAAGAAGCTATGACTACTAGCCTTTATTCACTTTTTTTTTACTAAGTTTAACCATAATTTTTTGTTTTTTTCTTTGTTCTAACTAACAGGCTCAATTGGGCTTGCCCTCACCCCTAACTTAAAATATTCATTGTCCTGGATAAAAGTGAGGCTTAGTTTTCCCAAACTTAATTTATTCTAAGGTTTGATTACTTTAAGCTTTCAAATTTAATCTTTGGAGTTAACTCAATTTCTCTTTCTGATCAAGGATTAATCCATTATAAATGTGATTCACATTTTAAAAATCCTACCCTCCTAAAATCCTCACAGTAAAGTTAGGTTTTTAATTTGTTAGGGTATGTTTTCAAAAATAGAACACAAAGCTAAGAAGTTGAATGCTATAAAAGGGAAATGTTGGAAATGATTTAAAGAAGAGAGAGAAAGTTATCGTTTTCTATTCTTTATTTCAAAACAAAAAGAGACAGGAAAAAAATTAACTTACTTTTAATTAAATATTAAAATGTCCATCTTTTCTTTTTTTCCCTGTCTTCTTCACGGGCAACGCACAACCCTTCACCTTCGAAATTCGAGCAGCGCCGCCCCTGTTTCCTTTCGATCTATTATGAAAATGGCAATCAATAACCAATACGAGGATAAAGAAAATGCGAGAGAAGAAAGAAACAACATATAATTTACGTGGTTCACTAACGTTGTGCTAGCTAGTCCATGGGCAGAGAGGGGGCGGAGTTTTATTAAGGAGAACGAACAATACAGAGTACAAAATGAATGTCAAAATATGACTAGGGTTTAATTCGAGTTTATATATGCACTCTCATTAAACTCTATTACAGAATGCGTAAATGTAGAATGGAATGCAGACATAGATGAGCGCTGCAGAAACATAATGCTCTGTGGAGTGCGGTTAGCAGATGCGAACATGCAACGCGGAATCCGCTTGCGCATTAACATGCATTCATTCAATAGAATGCGGAAATGCATTTTTGCAATGGAGGCGTTGCCCCCGCACCCCTACTTGCTGACCGGGCAGTGAGACCCACGACTACTAATCGCAGGGCATTAGCGCATTCAAGGCATAATGCAACACCTAGGGTAACTACTTGGTGTGTAGTAAATGTCATACTTTAATTATACTAGACATTTGCTTCTTCATTCGTTCATGCTGATTCTAACTCCCAGCGCAAGTCAGTGTCGGATGATTATCCCTAAACTCTCCCTAAATATTAAAGAGTTCTCAAGTAACCTAATGAACATGTTTTCGAATATGGATCAATGGCTCCGCATTCGCAACATAATGGTCAAGAAGATTTGGAATTATTTCTACATTATGAGGATCATTAGGTGGAAGGTCATCTCGATTTTGTTCCATTTAACTAATTGTGTTGAAATATAGGTTCTAGCTCAAAGTCTATCGGGAATTCCTTGCTGATACAGTGACGTCAACATGCAGTTGACAAATGCTATACACTTAACCTTTTTATTAATAGAAACTACTGCTAAATTAACACAACTAATTGTAAAATAAACAATCCATGGCAATGGCACCAAAAATTTGATGCAGATTTAAACATACACAACTTAATTAAAATATTTCTAATGAATGCTACTAGCATTTATAATGTTCCTAGCATTTATAATGTTCCTAGCATTCAAAAGTCTCATTACACAAATATACGCAGTCAAAGGCAGTCAAGTGATAAGTATATTTATACGGTTCTCTTAAGAGATTGAATGATTCACAATCAGCAATAAAAACTTAAGAGTGAGGCAAAAAATCAAAGGAAAAGTTTTTGGGATTCGATCTTAAGTCTAACTGCAATAATAAATAAATGCCATTTCCTAAGCATTTAACGACTCTTACAAAAATTGCGGTATAGAATTATTGTAATTTAAAATTTACAATAGCAAAGATAATGATATGAGAATAAGGCTCTAATTAAGGTTTTAGGATGCGACCAACATGTATTTAGGATAACTAATTGGTAAAGAAGAAACTCTGCACTTCACTTTATCTAATGTTTATTTTCTTATTCATTCACATTGATTCAAACTCTAGTCCAAAGCCAACAGTATTTAAATTAGTCGGCTGCGTGCATTAGTAGAATGATTATCTCTAAACTCTCCCTTAACATGCAAGAGTACTTGCATGAACTAATGAACATGAATAACAGATCTTTTGTCACCCCCTCTCTGGAGGAAAACAACAAACAAGCACATGCGGATGGCCAGTCGACACATGCTAATAAAATTATCATGGTTGACTTCACAACTCTCTTGTACTCGTAATACATGTTGTCTACAATCTCATTCCATTAACCTTTTCCTATAACGTTTAGTTCCTCATCGATATAAAGACAGCAATAGATATGGAAGATGTGAAAGAAAATAACAGTAGTTTAACTACAAACTGAAATTGTCTATCAAACAAAGCGAATGCATTCAGCAACAGAAATTGTATTCGAATTGAAACAATAGTACTAACATATACACTTAAACTTAAACTTCAAACTCCTAATAGAATTTAATAGAAAGTAAGAGCGAAAACTACAACAATCATAAACAACGAAGAAAATGAATAAAACATTAAACTACGAAGAGCAGAAATAAGGAATTCAGTGCGTCTGAACGACGACTTCTGCAGCTAAATCATAAGCCTACAAACTTGTCGTCTTCTTGCGCTAAAAAAAGCAATCCTTATTGAACCATTTCTCTCTCTTTCTTCATTCAATATGTAGACCTCAAGAATTTCTACTTGCCCATGAATGATTTCAAATATGGAAAGATATTATTTTCTATTAATCTTCATGCGGCAGATATCTAGATTTCTACGATTTTGTCAATTTCGATTTGCCAGATTCTGTCGTTTGCATTGCCTTTTGCATTGCATCGTAGTCTATCTGCTCCTCTAAATGCGAAGCGATCAACATTCCATGTCCTTCAGATACAACAATAACTTAGCAAGACTTTGTGCTTTTTAAAATTTCAATCTAAATGGCTTCAACATTCAACTTTTGTCTTTAAAAACCTTTATTCTCTCTAAATTTCTAATCCAAGCTCTGGATGTTGTCAGCATTGCATTTATAAGATAGACTCCTTACTTAATGTTATTCTAAGTCTAAAAGTATTTAATTCATACACAATAACTTAGAATTTCATCAAGATATTTGCCTAAATAACTCTTTGATTAAGAGTTATCACCTGCTGATATGGGAGCGTGAAGCTTTAGGTCAAAAAAAAAAAAAAAAAAAAAAAAACTCACATCCAAGAGTTCTTTGCACAACACAACAATCTTACATGCCACGCACTCAATCTCACAATAAAGCTAAACGAGCTAAGCTAGTTAGAATAATGACATAAGTTTAAAACACTATACTAAGCATCTACTATATGGGATCCGTGTACTTTGAAAATGTGAGGAGATCTCCTAGATGACCTTACTCTAAACATAGTGAGTTAGTATTGAGATGAAAGTTCATACTATTTAATATAGTATGATAGTTCATTAAATTTAAACTGTTATTCAAAACAATAAAATTAAAATTGAGATTCAATTCATGATCGATGAACTCAAAGAGTAACAAGGTCGAGGATGAGGAGACCTTCAAGAATTTATCAGTAGATGAATGTTAGAAGAATGTTAAAACTTATACCCTATGATGGAGAGAAAGTTAGAATTTAATTCTTATTATTTTAAATATTATAGTTTTAATCTCTATGATTTGGCAAAATCTAAAATCTAAAACCAAAATAGCTCTTGTATTTGTAATCATTGACAAATTAAATAGATGAATGTTAGTTTTTATTATCAATAATAACAATGCGAGTAGTATCAATAATGGTGTTATTCTATGTAGTTGTTTTTTTCGAACCACATTATGATGTTTGTGTGGCTCGAACGAAATGTTTTTTTTTTTTTTGAGATTACAACAATTGGGGGTGGGGGATTCAAACTCAAGACCTCTAGTCATAGGGCGTACACTAATGCCGCTGAACAACTGCTCTTTTTGAAATTAAATTGGAAAGCTTTCTTTTCGCACTCAAATATATAATTTGTATGTCTCTTACATCCTTATTACATCAATGAAGTATCTCTTTTAAAAAAATATGTATCGAAGTTAAGTGCCTGATTGAAAAAAAATCACATCATTTATACATAAATAGCTACCTCTACGTACATAAATTATCATCGATTAAAAATATTGACTATTTTTTAGAATACATCACATCATAAGGACCAAATTCTCTATTCCTAAGAGATGAGACTAAAATATTCTAATTTTGGCCAAATCAAAAAAACAGAATTCTAACTTTTAAAATTAAATATATAAGTAAAGTGGGATGTGAGATCCATCAACTTATAAAATAAGACGTTTTTATTCTTTCCTTGAACACATAAGGATATATGAGAACATTATACTTTTTATTTTTTACAAAAAGAAAGTAGAGAATATATATGTACGAGAGGAAATAAATTTAAAAAAAATAAAAATAAAAAATCTATGTTTCTTGTGCTATAAATGCATAGCAAGTTAAAACAAAAAATACGACAAAACTCATCATATTGTCAACAAACATAGCAGAGAGATAACAATGTCTGAACTTCCAAAGTTTGCAGTACTCGAATCAAAGTACAATCACAAGTACTTGCGCTACCTTAATCAAACATGCTCACCTAACTACACATTTCTGCAATACTCATCAGATGAGATTCTTACTCCATTTACAAAGTTCGAGTTTGAACAGGCTACATGCGACCAATCTTTATACCATATCAAATGTTGCTACAACAACAAATACTGGTCTAGTTTGACAACTGACCATAACATCATAGTTGCGGGTGCAGACGAAAAACAGGAAGACAAATCAAAGTGGAACTGCACATTATTTCGACCAGCTTTCGACACTTGCAATCAATCATATCGCTTCTGTCATGTAAAACTTGGTTTCAATGTTACCTTATGGAGAGTCAGTCCGCCTTATGGTGAAGTTCTACGAGCTCAATGGTCGGATCCCGACAAAGATCATTTCGATTTAAGCAGAGTTATTAATTGGGATACACTAATTAGGTTGCCTAAACATATTGCTTTTAAAGGTGATAATAATTTTTATCTTAGTGCTCGCTTGATCGGCATTCATCATCTACAATTTTCATCCAATAATCTTGAAGATGGTACTATTCATATGGAGACCTTTACAACAAAAGATGGAAAAGTTCGAATCAAATCCATTCACTTTGACAGATTATGGAAACGTGGTGCTGGAAATTGGATTCTTACTGACACTCTTCCTGATACTCCTGAAAGTTCGGATACACTATTTTCGCCTACTAAATTACTTGCTCCCAATGTCGTTGCATTGCGCAATTTGGGTAATGGAAACTTTGCTAGTAGATACACAACAGACTATCTCAATGCTGTATTCAAAGAACCTAATTTGCAATCACGTTTGGAGGTTATAGAGCTTGTTCGTTCGAGGGAAATCTACGACGTAGAATTTAACTTTGTTGTGGCTAAAATCTCAAGTGGGGTTGACATTCGATTAACAAAGAAAGAAGCTAAAAATAATACATGCTACTCCAAGACAGTAAGGTTGAGTTTTTCATATGAAAATAAGGTGTCTAGCACCTGGAGTTCTTCATGTTCCACCAAGTTGAGCGCCGTGAAGACGAGACTCGAATCTGATATTGTTGTAATTAGTGATGAAAAAACGGTTGAGATTCTACCAACCAAGTTTAGTGGAGAATACACATGGGGAGAAACTATAACAACGACAGACATTCATGAAAAAACCTTCGAGGTAACTATACCGCCAATGCGTAGTATTACGGCTACCTTAGTTGCAACGAGTGGTGCAGTCGAGGTGCCATTCTCGTACAAGCAAACTGATATCCTCTTGAGTGGAAAAACAGTTGAATACTCTTTAGATGATGGTGTTTACCATGGCGCCAACTACAATAAATTTAAAATTGTAACAACAACTAATGTAATAGGTGGATGTCCTTAACTACTATTATTACTACTACTACTAATAATAATTATAATTTGTTGTTATCGTCGTTATTGCATGTAGTGAGTGCAATGTTGTCTGGGTAAAAAAAGGTTACATCTTTATGTTTATGTGTATCTGGGTTTGTAATATGTAAGAGAATAAAAGAATTGTGATGTTGTCATGTCTACAATACATATAAAAAGTTAAAAGTTAGGTTTATATATATATATTTTTTTTCATTTTGGTTAATTGTTATTGTTTCCTTCTTTATATCGGCAAAGTGTTGTTTGGACCCTTGATTAAGAAAGATTTAAGTAGGTTATAATATCCCAATTTATATTTGGTTAATTTGTTATAGTAATCGAAAGGTTAGTTATGTCAATCTAAACACAACCTAATCGAGGTAAGATGGTAGGTAAGATGGTTAAATATGACTTTTTAATAATTAAAAATTGAAAAGAAAAAAGAATGATAACAAGAATAAAATTATAGGGAGTGTTTGTTTGCCATATTTAAGGAGAATTTAAGATTGATGATTTATTAACTTCTCTTTGAATAATCCTGTCCAAACTAGTTTTTGTAATTACTCAAAATAACTCCTCATGTTTACTATTCAAAACAACTCTTCATTTCTAACCACTCATTTATAATTAACTTCTCATCATAAATCCTTATTTCTAACCGTTCATTTCTAACTTTTCAAACTAATTCATTTTAACCACTCATTTCTAAGTGTTATTTTTTAACTACTCAAAATAATTACTCATTTTAAATCCACGTCCAAATAAGTTATTGTCTCTAACTCCTCTACATAAAAACCACATTCAAACAAGTTTTTTACTACTACTCTCAATTTCTAACTATTCAAAATAACTCCTCAAACTAACTCTTGGTCCAAAATCTCATCCAAACACCTTCTAGAGCGTATGATGAGCTCCAAGTTTCTCTCTGAAACTTCTCTATGAGCGTTTGGGTCAACAAAGTGCTGAGACAGAGGCGCTCTTGGTGACGCTTGAGTGAGGTTGAAAGTCGTGAAAGGAGATGAGTTTGGTTTGTTATCGAAAATGGACAACGACGAGTTCTTCAGAAGGCTGGAAATGTTAAATTTCTCGGAAAGGGAGAGGGGAAGAGCCCCTGAAGATGAAGATGAAGACATCGATGTAGCAGAAAGAGCTCTTAAAAGCACAATATTTTCATTTGTGAGTTTAGGAATAAGGCAATGAAGGAGTAAGGATCAAGTGGGCTTATTGGGCTATGATTCAGAAAGGAAAATGGGTGAATTGGGTAGGGTAATAGTAGCTAGTAGCTACTTTTGGCAAAATAATTCATGTGATGGCTATACTTTTAAAGCATTTAATTCCATGTCTTTTGTCCACCTGGCAGTAGTTAGACGACATTTTCATCCCCATTATACCCCTCTCGATCTGCAGTGCACTTGAGTTAGATAAAGTGGTTTTATTTGGTCAGATTTTTTGGGAGAGAAGCGCTAAATTCATGGGGGGAGTTGAGGTTTGATTTTTTCCAACCACTCCAGATTATCATCTTATTTTTATTCCATTTTATAAGTTTTCAAAAACATATCTTTTATCTTCCATCTTTTATGCAAGATCTTTTATCTTCCATCTTTTATGCCAGATCTTTTATCTTCCATCTCTAATTTACGAGCCAAAGGCGCAGAAGCAAAGGGGGAGCACCAATTCGGATTACTCTGTGTTCGTTTCCAACTGCAAACAATTCATCTCTTCAATATCGTAAGTTTATAATTTTACAAAATAATGGAACTTACACCGATCACCATTATTTTTTATGGGGTGTGGGATGAACGGGACATCTATACAAACTACAAGACTACATCTATTAAACTTGTATATGGGACCACAATTAGTCAATTTATTAACTTAATTGCAAATACACTCAACGTTGGTGAAAGTTCGAAGGTGGCTGAAATTTTCCTCTACAAAGATGGGCACGAAAAACGCAAATCAACTGCACTCATTGAAGACAGGGACGTGCACATGATATTCAATGGATTCTCCACCAGTATGTATACTGATTGCTGCATACTTGCAGTCATT
>JBBMKA010000009.1:6700485-6718810 GCA_037833695.1 Sechiopsis laciniata | reverse complement strand
CTCCCAGAGCCACTTCATCAGATGTGAAACTTTAATTGATATTGTTACTTGCAAATGCTTTATCTGATGAAGTGGCTCTGGGAGCTGGGGCAAGCCCAGGTAATATAGGTTGGAGGCTGATAATATATTTTGGAAGCTAAAAAATTATGCTGTAAAAATATAATAAAATTTTAAGTGATTCGACTCGTATGACGGCTTCATTATGGGCTTTTAACTCTTAAGTCCTTTGGCAACTACTCCATTCATCAGATTTTTTTAGCTTGGAATGCTTTTTTCTAGAGATTGTTTTGTTTGTTTTTTAAGCTTTGTTTTGGGCTGCTTGTTTTTGATGTTTTGTTCTTTCTTTTTGGTCTTTCTGTCTCTTCTATGTTGTTCTTTGTTCATTTTCTTAATGAATAGACGGTTTCTCGTTTCAAAAAAAAAAAAAGTTTCTTTCATATTGGCTTAATGATCTGTTGGAACTTTTAGGTTAGATCTTGTTGTAGTATGGAAGTTTGTACTGATAGACTTAATTTTTTCTATGTTGATTGTAGCATAGGATTAATATTTAGGGATTAGGGTTTAGTATAGAACTTTATACTGATAGACTTAATTTTTTCACCTGTTGATTGTTGAACGGGATTAATGTTTCTCCATGGAACTGAGGAACTAGTTCCCTAAATCAAATCTCACTGATCCCTTTACAAAATACTTGTACTTTCTTGTACAAGATTTTACGTGAGGGAAAGAAAGACTCTGACTTCGGTTCTTATTCTACAAAATTATGCATTGAGAAATCATCTCTTAGCTTGTTTTTTCAGTTTCTGTTTCGATTTTTCTTTGTTGGGTTCTGATTTGTAGTTTTCTTCTTCTGGCTTTAGTTGCTCTCTTTTTTCTCTGTTTGCTTTTTGTGGTTGTTTTCTTCAATATTTCCCTCCCTTCTGGAGGTTTTATCATTTGAGCATTGATCTCTTTTCATCTTGCAATTGTCCTATAAGAATAGTCGAGATGCACATAAGCTGGCTTGGACACTTAAAGATATATAAAACCATATGCATTAAGATGCAGTCTCTGTTCTTCAATAAACTTCAATAGAGTAAGTTAATACTATGTTGATAGAGATGTTGCATTACTTGCAGGAACATGGTCATAGAGTTAGATTGGCAACTCATGCAAATTTTAAGGATTTTGTTCTCTCTACTGGTCTGGAGTTCTTTCCATTAGGAGGAGATGCTAAAATTCTTGCAGATTGTAAGTGTTCTGACCCATATGTTTTTGCATCACATTCAAAATGCTATGGTAATGAACACATCAGTATTTAAAAAGTGAAAAAAAAGAACCGTATTTTTGTGTGAGGAATGTCCACTTGTTTAAAACATACCCATAGATGGATAGTTTGGAGCTTGTTGTCATTGTTTTGCTTAGTTTTTAGATAAAGAGGAAAAAAAAAATTAAAGGGAAAATTACAACGAGAGAAGCAACCAAAAACAAAATATTTCAACGTGTTAGTTGATATAATAAATTTACCCCAACCCATGAGTTTAAGCATTTGAGTTGATTGATGATTTAACCTGATTCAATATGGTATAAGAGCAGGAGGTCTCCAGTTCAAGTCCCTACTAAGTCGTTTTCCTTCCCAATTAAAATTGAATTCCACTTGTAGGGCACTTCTCAAATTTTTAAATCGACAAGTGAGGGGGAGTGTTAGTTGATATAATTAAATTTACTCCAACCCATAAGGTTAAGTTTTTGGGTTGATTGGTGATCTAACATGATTCAACACAATGACAAGGGCTGAAAATTACAATGGACCGCAAACCTGATCAAACAAACTGTAAATGGTCAATACAAACCTAAAAGCATAGTAGCTCCAAAAAAGAACAACCAAAAAGAAACTAATCTAAGAAAGACTGATTTTTGAAAATTAGCAGAGTGAGCTGGCAAAATAGAAAAGTACTCGTGATGATGCTACAGTTTACCAAAAAGACACAATAATAATGAACATAATCTGTATATACTTTCCTACTGCCACCTCTTTGAAAGAGCTAGCTTTGCTTCTAACTCTCTTCTAGATCTTTGAGCTTATTCATGATTATGCATTTTGCTTATTTTTTTACAGATATGGTTAAGAATAAAGGATTCCTTCCATCCGGACCTTCGGAGATACATGCCCAGCGAAATCATTTAAAGGATATTATTTTCTCTTTACTTCCTGCATGCCAGGATGATGATCCAGAATCTAAAATTCCATTTAAAGCAGATGCAATAATTGCTAATCCCCCTGCATATGGTTAGAATCAAATTTACTATTCTATGTTCTTTTTCTTGGTATTTTGAGTTTTTAAGTTTCGGTGCTTATAATCTATTCTTCTCTCCTTGTACTTTCATTTGTTCCCTGCTCTTTTAACATAGGCCATTTTCTTACAAATTAATTTTAGAAGAAAGGCAGCTAAAAGTTGTCGTAGTCTTTAACTTACTAGTGCTGAAGATTTTACTGTGGTGGTTGATTTTATGTATTTATAAATTATAATTAGTTTGTGTGTATTCAATAAAATCTTTATGGTCAATAAATTATTTTATTTTTTGATAGACTGAAAACTGACATCATGCGTTGGTGTTGGCCTAGTAGTAAAGAGAGTCTTGAAAAACTAAGAGGTGATGGATTCAATACATGGTAGCCACCTACTTAGAAATTAATTTTCTGAGGCTCCTTAACAATAAAATGTAGTAGAGTGAAACGAGAACTATGGGATTATTATCATATAGCCTTTGATTCCTATCAAGCGAGAACTCTGAACAAGGAGCTCTAACTGCATTGAGGCACAACGAACGCCCTCCCTCGACATACCCTAATCCGGAGTAAGAGTAAAAAAACATAGTTGGTGTCCCAGAGACTGAGAGGGGTCAATATGAACATTCTTTGGACTTTCTCGTAATTCATTAACAATGTCTCTCATGTCATAACAACAATTCCAAAATGAAGATCCCCTTCAATGCTTACTTTCTAAATTAGAATATCAAATATGCTGCAAATGACTAAAAAATTCTAGAAATGAAGTTGAGAAGATGGGCCCAAAAGCTGAATTACGAAAGTGTCCAAAATCATTAAAGACTAATGCAACAAAATGACCATGGACTTCTGACTTTATAAAATGAAACCCCAACTGGTCGAGTTTCTGAAAAGAAAGCACCAAGAATCCTATCATCCTAAAAAACGTTTCTCATGCATATTCTCCAAAATCTCATCCTTCGAAAGTCATGGCTGGAAAGAATCACCCTTCCCATTAATGCTCTAACAATCATTCCCCTTCGTACCGTTAATTCATCGACTTTGAGTGGGCTTCCAAGCTTATCAAAAGATCAGCTATGACAATCTTTCTTTCTCGAAAATACTTTTTTTTTTATATCCATGAATATCCGGGCTAGCTTGGACGTACCTCGACTAATGTATACGAGACATACAATATGACCTTACAACATTTGGATGTTAGGGAAACCCCTAGAAAACTAATTTCTAGATAGGTGGCCACCATGGATTTTTTCTTTTTTTGAACAGGAAACCAATCTTTCATTGAGTAAATGAAGAGGAGAAGAAGGTATAAAAATAAAAGAAAAAGAAAAAAAAAACAAAAGGCAGAAACAAAATTGCAACCAAAAAACAATGAAAAGAAAGAAGCCACATAAAAGTGCCAAACATATTCCAAATACAAAACAAAACAGAGAAAAAGGGGGCTAAGGAGCTATAAAAAAGCCTCCCAATTTGAACTTTTCTGCTGCAATGGGAATCCATCGAAAGCCTTTGAAAAGGAAGCCCATAGAGATACTTTCATGCGTGTTGATTCAAAACGAGATGACCAAGGAAGGCTGGAATTCTGGAATATCCGCTGATTCCTTTCCCACCAAAGCTCATGTAAGAGACATTTAATGGAGTTAATCCAAAGGAAATAACCTTGCTTGCAATAAGGGCCATCATGGATTGAAACCCATCACATCTTAGTTCTTCAAGACTCTCTTGACCATTAGGCCACTCCATGATGGTTTCATTCTCGAAGATACACAATTACCTTTTGCTTGCAATACTGGCATGACCATTCTACAATTTCTGTGTCCGCATTGACAAGCAAATCCCTTTATTCTTTTTCTTAGGTAAATTGAAAAGTAAACTTAGATTTATAATACGAGGAGAATTGATTGTGGTAACAGTTTACGTTTCATCAAACCTTGAATCACATTTGGACTACTCAAGCTTAAATCTGAATCAACACATGAATCTTGTCTTGGAATTAAATGAGTGTGAACAGGTCCCGCTTCTGCCACCTTATTCTTCAGCACAATCTTGAAGAATTTCGTTTTAGAGGGCTCAATTTAACTTTCTTCAATGCTTGCCAAACTCGTTCGACAATTTTTGTATTTGAAATCTGCTTTATCGATTGTAAAGTCATTTCTAGAGGGGTTTAAAGGATCCCTATTTAGTATATCGAGGCTGGGTGAATTTTTGGCAACAAGGGAAGATATATTATGGAGGAAGTCAGCGAAAATCACTAAAAATGGTAGCTATTCATCCCACGTTATATCACTGACTCTGTTATGGAACTCCCTAAATGGGTTATCTTCATCTTTTGATAACCTTATTTTTTAGAACTATATTCCTGCACGTTATTCAGAAAACAACGATCAATCAACAACACTTTATGGGTGGAAAACTAAACAGTATATTTACTTATTATGTGAAAATCACACATCTAAGCCATTTAGGTAAAAAGAGTACCTCATCCCTTCAGAAGACACACGAATGGTTCTCTTTCTACTCCTTTATTTCTGAATACCTAGCTAAGGAACACAAACAAGTTAGACACCAACCGAGGTGTGGATGAATGCCTTCCTATGTATATGTACAACCCCTATATTTAATTCCTTTTGCTCACCATGGGAAAAAAAAACCATGTTTCTTAGCCATGGGTGTATGAAAAAGAGGTGGGTGGGAGGAGGGAACGGGGCTCTATTGGGTTGTACCAGATTAGGAGGACTGATGTTCAGATGGTTAAGGGTAAGTAAGTCTAGAGCCCAAGGTCAATGAACCCAGAAATACCATACTTTGTCGGTAATTTTGTATGATTCTTATCCAAATAAATTAAAGTTTTCCTTTGGATCAACATGGCGGGTCAGAATGTTGATCAGATTCATCGATGTCGACGTTGCTATTTTTTCCATAATTCCATAAAAGTAGAGACCTAGACATTTAAATTCTTGGTCAGGATACCTCATTGTTCTTTTAATTGTAATCATTTTGGCTTAGGTACTTATGTTAGAACTTATATTGTTATTGAAGATTCTAGGTTTTCTGACTTGATTCTATTGATGTCGATTGGTAATAAGTGTGCATCCCCCCACCCCCATTTATGTATTGGCTTGTTTGTACACACTAGAATAACATCCAACGAGCTTAAATTGCTTCACTAACTGTTCAGGTCACACTCAAGTCGCTGAGGCATTGAAACTACCACTTCACGTCTTTTTCACAATGCCATGGACGTAAGTCTTGTTCGGTGATGAAAAATTTAGTGCCTACAACATTTGATGTACATTGTTAAAAACTGCATCTTAGGGGGCATTATTGATTCAGCCGAACATAATTCCCATACAGTATTATTTTAAATTACAAACTTAATAAGTCATTAAACTTTCATCGTTGGTGTCTAATTGGTTTCAAGCATTTTTCTAGTTTTATTTGCTGTGTTTTTTTTTTTTTTTTTTGAGTTCATTGGCTTTTTTATCTTCTTCAATCTTAGCAACAAAAACCTCCTATCCTTCTTTAAAAAAAAAAAATATGCTCTCTTCTCTCTTTTCAATCCTTTTTGCTCCTCCTCAAAGACTCCATCTTCATCTTCCTCTTTGCTTGATCTTCTTCACCATGAAAAAGCTTCACCCTAACCTTAGACAAGCAACTCTTGGCTTGGCTCCACTCTTGTTTCTCTAGACTTTGTGATCTTCCATGAATAAAAAATTCTTCAACTAAAATATTGTTTGGGTGGAAAATTTATCTACAAGGAAAGGATATAGTGCCGAGATAACAAAATTGGGTGGAAATGGAGGTCTTAACAAGATTATTCTACTCATTAGGGTGGATAAAAAGGGATGGAAATCGCACATTCTCTCCGTTTTTCATCTGCATGGTATGTCTATGCATATGATGGAAGTTATGATCTATGATTAATTAATATATGTAATTTGAAAAGCACATTTATTCCATTGGATTATCCACTAACTATCAGCACTATTTTTTCAGGCCCACCAGCGAGTTTCCTCATCCTCTAGCCCACGTTAAGCATCAAATGGGATACAGGGTGAGTTAGTTCTGATGATTCTCAATTTCGATTTATTTGATAAATGAGAAGGAAGAGCAAAACTCCAAGCACCTGGTTGCTTGAAAGATCTTTAATTGGAAATATTGAAAAGATGAAATTTATTGTTTCTATTTTAATTATAGCAACTTTTTAAAAATATTTCATACATAGAAAATATTTCAACTTTCGTCGTTTCAATCAATTTCACTTATTTGTTTTGAATCAGTTTAACTTGATTGAAGCCATAATTTTGTGGGCTTGATTGAAGCCATCAATTAGTTTTTGCTATATTTGAACTTTTTCTAAAATTTTGATATCCATTCAATTTTTTTCCTTTTTTTACTATTCATGAAAACATCTTAAAAAAGTAATAAATAAAAGATAAATTATAAAGAGAAAAAGGTTGTACATTTTTGCACCAGAAAAATGCATTTGAAAGAAAAGTATCTTTAAAGCAACCAAAAGTAAAGAATACATCCCGAAAGTTCCAGTTGTTGGACTAACGTTTTCTTAGTACATGTAAATATTTTCTTTTGCAGATGTCGTATAGCATAGTTGATACTTTAATTTGGCTTGGAACTCGGGATATTATAAATAGCTTCAGGAGAAAGAGGCTGAAACTGAGACGAATATCCTATCTCAGTGGACACCACAACAGTGTTTCGGAGGTGCCTTATGGGTATATATGGAGTCCTCACCTTATTCCGAAACCGAAAGGTGAAACATTGATTCTTCTGCTGTTGATATTTATAAGATGGGTAGAACATAATTTAGGGGGTGTTTGGGGGAAAGATGATGAAAATGGTTATGGGGAGAATGATTCTCTTATCCATGTTTGGGCTACTGAGAATCGTTCTCTCCATAATCTCATTTTCTCATAGCCACTTTTTATCCCCTCCATACTTTTTATCTTTACCATAACCACTTTTCATTCTCCCTAAATAGAAACACAGATAATCATTCTCCCCCATATTTTCATCCTAATTCTCACCCCTCCATAATTATTCTCATTCTTCTTGCCTCAAACACCCCCTTAAGAATAATATTATCGTTACAATCCCCCAGTATAAATATATATATATCATTAATGCACACTATTAAATCGGAATTTTCTTGGTACATAAAGAAAAAAGCTCATATGAGAATATTTTGTATTTGCCTGTTGGGAAATATTGAACGAACGCAACAGGAGAACATTCAAAGATAAACCATCTCTATACTCTACTCTATTTCATCTTATTGTTAATGTGATTGAATCTTGGTTAAAACATTTTTCTCTATTCTTGGACTATAGTTATTCTACTCTCTTTAATTAGAGAAGCCTTCCGTAAGTTTCCTATGGGGGCTCCTCTCTCTTAGTTTCAATCATCAATGAAATTGTTTCTTATCCAAAAAAAAAAAAAATTGCATGTCAAACATGTGTGTGGAGCGTGTCTAGAATTATCTGTATTTGATAAATATCTAACTCCAACATGTGTTCAACATGAATACTTTATCAAAAACAAAGTGTTCGTGCTTCCTAGGATAATTGTATGGCTAATATCATATTTCATAAATTTTCTTATGGTTTTCTTCCTGGGGATTTTGAACATTAAAGTCCAGAATTTCTATATATTATTTAAATTTTGATTGGAATATTGGCTTGACATTTTTCTGTTTATTCATCTTTGATTATGGGCAGTTTATTGGTCCACTGGTTGTTAAAATAGACTGTTAGGATATATTGAGAAATATAATTGTTTGCTTCTCCAACAAGAAGTTTGTCATGAGTTCTTGCAGCTGGTTCTTCATTGTAGTAATACTTTGAATGTTATTGAACTGTCTTCAATTTAAATGGTGGATGACTGCTTGCGGAGAAAATCAGCTATAAATTAAGCTTTAATGACTTTTCCATTAACTGAAACTCCCTGTTTCTACCTTTACATTCTTTGCATACAGAAAAAGAAATAGGAATAACCAGATACATTGATAATAAACAATTCATCTACAAACTTTGCAGATTATTTTCATGCGTCATTATTAATTTGATAGAACATAATTTGAATGTCTTTTAGATTTCCCGAAAATTCATTGTTATTGTCAGCTCAAGCTTTCAGCTCACGAATGCAGTACAAAGTATGCACTGCTAAAATCTTATAAGAAACATGAATGCTATCAACAATAATGATGAAGAATTATTAAGAATTTGATGTTCTATAGTATAACACATTATAGTTACCTGGTTACTAGTTCTAATTCCATTTTTTTCTTAGGGGCTCATTTTAATGGTAATTGTTCACATGAAATGATTGTGTTGGTTCATTATTAGTAATATTAACGGTTTTTAAATTTATTTTAATTCTTATTTCCTTTTTTATATCAGATCTTTCTCTTATATGAGAGGTTATGTATTTCTCACTTTTAATTCATTGGAATACCAAAAAAAATGTTCAATCTAAATTAATATGGTATCAGAGCAATAGATCGTATGTCCAAATCCTCATTTTTTCTTCAATTAATATTGATTTTCACTTGTACAAAATTTCAACAAATGAAGTTGGAAATATTGATGCATGATTAAACTTATCATAACAACCATCATGGAGTGACCTAATAGTTAAGAGGGTCTTGGAGAACTAAGAGATGATGGGTTAAATTCATGGTGGCCGCCTACCTAGGAATTAATTTTTTACTGATTTTCTTGACATTCAAATATTGTAGGTCAGGTGGCATGTCCTGTAACAATAGTCGAGTGTGTGCAAGTTGCCCAGACAGGCACAGATAAAAAGAAAAAAAATAAATAAAATAAAAATTAAATTAAATTTATCATAATCCATCCATTTAAGTTTTTAGGTTGGCCTTCAGTCTGACATCCCATTCTTCTTTCATTCATTTCGCAGCTGGAGTTGTTTTCAGATTCTATCAACTATCATTTCCTGTTCTTTGAGATTTCAATTACTTCAAGTGATACTTATGATCGCCTATCGTACTCACATTTTCTCATTGTTTCAGATTGGGGGCCTAAAATTGATGTAGTTGGATTTTGTTTTCTTGACCTTGCTTCAAATTATCAACCGCCAAGTTCTCTTTTGGAATGGATAGAAGCTGGTGAAAGACCCATTTATATTGGATTTGGCAGCCTTGTGAGTTATATTTTTAACCTTTTCTTTTTTATCTTTTAGTATTTCAGTACTTGCATTGAACATGAATCTTCCAATTCATAAATTGTAAGAATTTTAATTTATGTACATCTAATTTATAATTTCTATCAGATTAAATAACAAATTTGGTTACTATGGTTTGAAGAAAGTTGGAATTTAATTCTTATAATTATAAAGCTAGAATTTAGTCCCTATAATTTGGAAAAAGTTGGAATTTAGTCTCTATGATTTTAAAATTTAAAATTTAGTCCCATTGGTTTGAGAGAACCTAAAAAATAGTCCATGTCGTTCATAATTGCTGACGAATTAAGTACATGCAAGTGACTAGTGACTATCTATGTGTAAAAGATGTGATTGTTTTGTTCAATCAGTCTCTCAATATTGACACGTGAATAACTAACTTCCACATTTAATTCGTCAACGATTACGAATAACAAGGTATTTTAAGTTTTATTAAACCATAGAGTCTAAGTTCTAGTTTTAAAAATCATAGGGACTAAATTCTAACTTTCTCTAGATCATAGGGACTAAATTTTAAATTTTGAAACCATGAGGATTAAGTTCTAACAATCTTCAAGCTGTAGGGACCAAATTTATAATTTACCTAATCTATTATAATATTTTATATGTAATGAAGGATATAGGTGTTAAAAATATGAATATGACTTAAAAAACCATCTAACGATCAACTCCTATGAGTGAACCAACAATGAACAACCATACTGAATATTATCACACAAAACACATCCCTGAAGGTTAAATCCAATCAGGATGTCTTCTATGTCTCATTTCTTTTGACGTTCCTATCAGCTGCCATCCTAGACATTTTAGGCTATAAAAATGTTTTAAGTTTCAATTATGCCATAAAACAATTATTACAGGATGAAATTGTCCATCTAATTTTTTCATTTGAGTTTGATGCAGCCTGTTGAGCGACCAGAAGAAATGACACAGATTATAGTTGACGCTCTGGAAATTACAGGAAGGAGAGGAATAATCAATAAAGGCTGGGGTGGTCTTGGAAACTGTTAGTCTAATATTTCTATCCTCTTTCTCTTTTTTCTGATATATATTTGGCATTCAATGCTTAACTGATGGAAGGAATATGGATCTCTATTTCTAGTGGCAGAGCCAAAAGAGTTTGTGTACGTGCTGGATAATTGTCCCCACGATTGGCTATTTCCGAGATGCATGGCCGTGGTAAATATATTTAACTGTTATTCTTAATTTTTGTAACTTTGTGGCACAAAGCTTTTTGTCCATAGCAGCTTGGTTTGACTTGGCATGTTAGTTGTTTTCTTGTTTTGTGAGATATTTGGCTTGAGAACCATAGGAGAAAATAATTTCATTGAAAAAATGAAATGGAGGAGAAAACTCCAACCATCTAAAGGCGCTTACAAGAAAAATTTCCAACGTGAAATAAAATAAGCTAAACTATAAGAGTGCTTATCTTTACCCAAAAATACACCGTTGTAATAACCAACTCTAGAAAACGTCAAACTATTGTGAAACATCTCTAAATATTCGACTATTTTTTTCACCCAAATTAGCCATAATAAGAAAGCACAAAGGCTATCCATATAAATTTCCTCGATCCTTGAAGAGGGATGGCCCACCAATCAAATGAAGAGAAAAGTATGAGTGCCCATGGTAAAGGAGTGCCCAATCAAATGCATCCTTAATAATCGTCTGGAATCTGTTTGCAAATCTACCATGAGCAAAAAAGTGAGTTTCATGTTGGCAAAATAGAAGAATAAAGCATTCGCTTCTACAGTCCTTCAAATGTATAATGGCATCCCTACTCAATTCCGAAGGAAAAAATTTAATTTTCTTTGGGTAAAAGGCCTTCCAAATAGCCAAATAAGGAATTATCTATCAGGTCCTCAATGCCAACTAATCTTTCCATGAGTGAATGAACCGTAAATTTTCTAGATGGATAAGTAGACCAAGACTAAGAATCATAACATTTTGAAGACGAATACGTCGAATAGGGTCCATAAGACATGATAGATTGGCCCATTCCGTCCATTCTAAATCGGTTAAATTTCTATGAAACCTCAAATTCCAACCACCAAACTGACAATTCAAAACATCTGCTATTGAGGCCCCTGGGGCAGTCTATGGAAAAAAATCCTTTGAAAAACTCTATTAATAATTCTATAAGTGAGCCAAGAATCAGACCAGAAAGATAAAGACTATTTCCTAAAAAACGATCAACTCGATCAACCATTATATTGAGAGTGGCACAAATAAATCTCAAAGGAGCACTATGAGATGTAGATCGCACATGTTTAGGCCAATCTAAACCGCTTGAAAAGTCATAATATTTAGCATCAATCAGCTTCCTCCACAAGGCATGTTCCTCATAAGTGAAACGCCAAATTCATTTTGCTAGTAGAGATGTGTTTTTCTGTTGGAGATGATTACCAATACCAGACCCCACCAATAAACTGTCGAAGTTGAGTAGCTTCACAATTTACATTATGCAGACCATCATCGCCTCTCGATCCTTCCCAACAAAATATATCGTCATATTTTGTCAAATCTTTTTGAAATTCTACCAGGAACCTGAAAAAGAGAAAAAGTAAACTAGAAAGCTAGAAAGGGTTGCTTGAGTTAGAGTGTGAACACTTGGGCGTTCTTCTGTTATGAAGTCGTTTTTCCATTCTCTCAAAAATTGTAACCCATAACAAAAGAGTTCTATAATTTCCTTCCAAGGGAAGATCGAGATAAGAAGTTGGTCAAGTTCCTTGTTTGCAACCAATTTGAGTCAACATTCAATCTTGTGTCAGCATAATCGATATGAATTCCCAACAACTCACTTTTAGAAAGATTAATTTTCAACCTTGATGCCCGTTCAAAAATCTTAATAACTTCAAACAATCGCACTAATGCATTCTGATCAGCCGTCAAAAAAAGGACCGAATCATCAAAAAATTGAAGAGGACTCAGATGGAAAGAAGAATTACTAATAGTATGTGAAGCAATTTTGCCTATTCTTAGGCTATGGATCTTTATGAGTGTTTGCTCATCAAATTTTTTTCAATCAACTTGGTCTTATTCCAAATGTTGTAGGGCCAAGCGATATGTCCCGTGACATTAGTCGAGGTGTGCACAAGTTAGCCCGGACTGATATAAAAAAGAAGAGTAAATAAAACTTGGTCTTATTCTTTTAGATTAGAGTTTGTTCGGATAGTTAGTCTTATTCTCTTAGAGTTTGTTAGAGAACTATGAGAAGTGAGATTATATTAATATTCTTATTGCAAAAACTGTTTTGCACGGATTATAGTTCCTTTTATCAACAAGAAAATCAGTATCTGTATATAGCAATACAATCATTGGCAATAATAATATGCTCTACTCACCAATTTATATGACCATAGAAGAATAAGGTAGCTTACTAGAACTGCTAAGCATCTTTGTGGGTGGGACACATAGAGCTCTTTAATGCTTCACATGTATGCGTTTTAACTGTTTGCCGAGAATTAAATTCACCCAAATCCATCAGCTTAAGCTTTTGGGTTGATTGGTAATTTAACTTGATTTAACATAGTATTAGAGCAAGACGTCATGTATTTAAATTCCTGCCGAGTCATTTCATCATTTTTATATTGATTTCACTTTGATGGGCACTCTCAAATTTTTAAGCCAATAAGTGAACGTGAGTGTTCATTGCAACATACAACCATATAATGCAGTTTAAGATGTGAACTTCGAGCATGTCAGCCTTGTATCTACCTCTCCATTGTGTATTTGTTGATCAATCTAAAAAATAGTGTTTCTTTCATGTTATACTTAATGATTGTGGTGGACCTGTGGTCTCTAAAATTATTCAGGTACACCATGGGGGTGCTGGAACTACTGCAGCTGGACTCAAAGCAGCCGTAAATTCTTGTCATTACTCTATATCTCTTCTTTTTTTTTTTTTAATGTATAACAATAAATCTCAGCCTGGTTTCTCTGTTTTTCAGTGTCCAACAACAATTGTGCCGATTTTCGGTGATCAACAATTTTGGGGAGAGCGTGTGCATGCAAGGGGACTTGGTCCTTCGCCTATCCCGATTGCTGAATTTTCACTTGAAAACTTGATTGATGCCATAAACTTTATGCTTAATCCCAAGGTATTTTCACCAGTTTTGAGAACTTTTGGTTACTTGTTAACTCTATATTGGCGTCAGTTATGCAAAAACTTGTATGATATTATGTGCATTCTAAACAAAACTGTGTATTGGAACTTGCAGTGTTAAAAAAAAAACAACCAAAGAAAGAAAGAGGAAAAAAGAGTTAAAGTCCCCCGTCTGATAACCATTTTGTTTTTTGTTTTTTGTTTTTTGTTTTGAAATTTAAGTCTACAACAATTGTTTCACCATATATTTTTTCTTACTTGCATATCTATATCTTATCTATATTTTTAAAAATCAAACCAAAATTTAGAAACAAAAAAAAGTAGCTTCCAAAAGCTTGTTTTGGTTTTTGAAATTTGGTTAGTATTCATATACTTTCTTAAGAAAAGATGAAGTACAATGTAGAAAATTTGAGTAAAAATAAACTTAAATTCCAAAAAATATCAACAAAATAGTTATCAAACAGGAGCTAAAATACACTATTTTTGTTGCTTATATTTGGGACTTGCGTTATTGATTGATTGGCAGGTAAAAGAGAAGGCTGTGGAAGTGTCGAAAGCGATGGAACATGAGGATGGTGTAGAAGGTGCAGTGAATGCTTTCCACAAACATTTTCATCAACATAGAACTCTCTCTAATTCTGTACTCTCAAATCCTAAACGTGGCTTTTCAGTTAGACGCCTCCTCAATATTTCTTAAAATCTTTTATACAAAATTTCATCCTCTCTTAACAAAAGGAAATATACTTGTTGACGGTTCGAATCCCAAACCTCTTGATCGTTAACACATTTACTATGTACATTTATGTCACAAAAGACATTATGTTGTATCTTTGACTATGTAATAAACTGAAAGAATAGTTGTGTTTTTTAACTAAAATTGAGTTTAATAGTTTTAATATTATTGCTTTTTTACATTTAGTTTCTTTTTTTTTTTTGGAAACCAGAAAATCGGAGCTTAGCTCTACTATGCTTAGGATAACTACGCCCGTCTCTAGGGCAGGTACCAAGAGACATCGAAGGAATGGAGAAACGGGAGATGTTTACAAATTAATACCATAGGTCAGTCTCGAATCTTGAACCTTTGAGGGGAACACATCTTCAAAACTCAAGCCTTTGACACCGCGTCATTCCGTGGGGACTGAGTTTCATTTTTATACTAAAATTGCGCATGACAAATAAATGTTGGTCAATTAAAATAGGTGGAGCAAGCAACACCAAATTAGTTTTTTAATGACACGGCTCCAAAATAAAAATTTAATGCTTGTTGAAGGGAATAATAATAAGATTAATTTAAGAAGTAGTTTAATTTAAGAAGTTATTCTCAAATTATTTAAAACTTAGAAGAAGCTTTTCAAGCTGAAGAAACTTCAAAGAGAGTCTTTTAAAATGTTATTAAAGGAATGACCAATAGCCTTGTGATAAAATTACGAATTTTAGTTTTATATATCATAAAAGGATTTGATAAAAGATGTTCAAATAATATTAGATAGACATCGCAAAAGGATACGAGCTTAAAATTGGTTGAGAAAAAAAAAAGAACCGATAGATTATAAAATTGTTTATAGCTTAAAATTGTGTAGATGAAAAAAATAAGATAAATCTAAATATACATCAAAAAAATAATTATAATACTGTTTTACAATTTATTTTAAAAAATAATGTTTTGTCAACGGGACCGTAGCTTGAATAATCAAAAATGTCATGAGTTGAATTGCAACATCTTAATCATCGTGAAACTAAAAATAAAATTCTAATAGGTAGTATATTGTCACTTTATTATATTATTTCTCATCTTTTAGTTGATTAGTTAAAAATAATTAAGAAAAAAAAATAATTTGGTTATTTGAGAGAATAGAATACAAAATAAAAGAGGTATATAGTAAAATATGAAATTAATATAATGGAGAAGTGGATTATAAAAAGAAGAAGAAGATCGAGAGTGCCACATGGTGCCGGTTTGCCTTCAGATTTTCATAGAGTATTTCCCTCCAAAATAGGTTTAAGAATTCAAAGGCATCTGGTCATGAAAATGGAGAACAAAATAGGAATATCACGAGTAAGAAAAATGATTTAAAAAAAAAAAAAAAAAAAAAGATTCTGAATTATAATTAAATTAGATTTTTTTTTTTTTTAAAGAGAACATAAAATAAATAAAACATTTGACAATTATTTGATTTTTGGTGTCACGAAAATCATTATATATATCTAGTAATCAGGAAGTTAGAGATTCAAAATCTTCCCAAATCTACTGAGATAAAACCTTGATCATAACAAAATCCAGGGCATGCATATCAGTCATCATAAAAAATTCAATACCTTATACCATTGTTCAGCATGTCCAATGGGCGTTTTTAAAAAAGTATCTAAACACCATAGCATAATCATATTTCTAACTTGAAAGCCGGCATGAGCAATAAGGTTATAGGTTTAAATCCCCACCTCCCAATTATTATAGATCTCAAAAACTATATTTCTAATTGGGAAAAGTTATATATCCACCATAAGGAACTCAGTTCGAAAATCTTAAACAGAGTTCTCTCTTTGGCTGCTGTTTTTCCAAAATTTTTGTGTGTTTTCAAATTAACCAAAGTGACAAAAGTCACTTTAAAACACTTAGCCCTAATGAGCCTTATTTGATGGGCCTTCACAAGAGTGAATAAAATCCAACAGAACCGTGGTAGATAACAAATAGGGTGAAACTTCGTTCAGCATACTTTTCGAGAAGAAGAATGTTGGGAAAGAACAATTGCTTGGAAGAAACAAACATGAATTATGGGAGCTCGTCACCGACGATTGAAGTCAAATGCTCAGAAGGGTTCCAATTGGCAGTGGGATCTCTGAACGTGGACGACATATTGTCTTGACTATTGAAATCCTTAGGCTCGGTGTGGGGCACAAAAATCGTCCCTCGCAAAGGGTTTCGTGTACGTTTTTTCAAAAAAAATGAATAGGAAGCTTCGGGTGAATATGACTTGTCAATTTTCTCTCTCCAAAAGATGGACGTAAAAGATCAATTGAATCATCCCTCGTAGGGAGTTGTGTTTTTATTGTTATCCCATATTTGGTCTCTCTTAAAGGAGAGGTTTTATTTTTTATTCAACAATATTTAAAAGTATTTGAGATTCGAATCTATAACTTTTTAATTATTAGGTTTTACAAGATTTCGGTAGAGCTAGGCTCTTGTTGACTCTTAAGGAAGAGGTATTGTATGTTTTTCTTTCAATGTTTGGTTAAAAAATAAATAGAAATAAAAGCATAACTCAATTGATATAATGTAGAATATCTAATTGAATGAGTTGGTGGTGTGTTTGTTATCTTGATTGATGGTAATCATTTCAACTCTACGGTCACGGGTTCGAGAGTAGTGATACCCTCTATGTAGGGTTTTTGATCTCCTCTCCCAATTTCAAAAAAAAAAAAGAAAAAGAAAAGAAAAGTAGGATATCTAATAATCAAGATTATTTAGTTTAAATTTTCATCTACAAATATTATTGAATAAAAAAAAAGATTAATTTAGATTTTTTTATTCAACGTTTAGAAAAAAAAAGTAGATTGAAACTTACAAGCTCGATTACTAGGATACACAAGATGTCACTACTCTTGTTGCCAAGATTATTATTATTATTATTACTTCATACAACTACATTAAACAACAGAATGAAGCATACAACAATAGTACTCCCTAGAGAGGATAAACCGGACATAAAAATAACATATTTGAAGGAACAACTCGATATCGGCCCACAAATCAGACCAAGACAAAATAAAAGACGAAAAATTGTACATCAAGGAACTTCCAAAGTAATCTGAGACACCTTTCAAACGAACATATTACATAATGGACTGATAAAATCCCAACGTAAGAAACTTGTAATTACTCAGCACTACATTGGTTGATGTTAGAGAAACTTCAGGAGTTAATATTATCCACATAGTAACCACTGAAGAGTAAAACCCATCAAAGTAGAAATCAAGAACTTCAAAATGGTAGAGGAACGAAGGTTCTTCGAACGGTAACACTCATCCATTATTATAATAGAAATTCATTTATAATAGATCCTCCTAGTACCACAATAATTTCAAAGTACGAAACTTTACCACTAGAAATTATAACAAAAAAATAATAAAAATAAATGGAAGTACTCAAATAGACATTGAAAATGTCCCCACTTCAAAAAACTATAACTTCAATTATTACAATATATAATATAGTTACGGCTCTCGTTGCCATTAAAACTTAGAATTCCTCTCGTTTGGCAATAAAATCTATTTCCAAAATCCTCAAATTAGTCCAGAAAAAAAAAGGTTTATCTTAGAGATTTTTTTTTTTAGTACAGAGAATTTATTCTAGGTCGCAACATTTTTATTTTTATTTATAATTTTTTTTTTTGAAAAATGGTGGCAACATTTTTATTGTCTATAATAATTATAGTAAAATATTTTATCTATAGTAAAATTTTGTGCATATTCCAATTTTGCAAACTTTTATATTGATTGAAGACGTCTATGATAGCAAAATATCCCTAATGAAGATGATGATGTGAACAAACCTCCATCACAATTTCTATGCCAAATACAACTTTTTCAAATTATTTAATTTATTTCGTTTTTGAATTTACTATTTTAATTTATTTGACATATTTGTATTTTCTTTAGTGTGTAGTTAAATTCAACCTAGAAAGTCCTATTCTTTAGGGTGGTGGAACTACCTTCCTAAATAATTTATATTTATTTAT
>JBBMKA010000009.1:6654160-6666484 GCA_037833695.1 Sechiopsis laciniata | reverse complement strand
ATTATTAGTCGAGGCAATGCCTATTTATAGAGTACAAGACAACCCTAATGGGCCTACCGGGCCTTAACCTAAGAAAGTAGTAAAAGTTACATATTTTACATATAATCCTAACATAGAGTGACATACCCAAAATAAAAATTAAGTGAAGTGATATTCTATTCAGTTACTTATATAGGATCCTTGATTTTGTCCTTCTGGGTAGAAGCTCGGGGCCTCTTAGGTATGCTCTCTTGGAAGTCTCAGGTTCAGTACCTACGAATTAGCTTAATTGTAAAATCCCATTTTGTCCTCTGGATCTTGGCCTTGTGACAGGCGCAAGCACCCTTGGATATTTATCCCGGTTATAAAAGAAAAAAAATGTCGATATTTCTTAATGGTGGTTTCGTGCTTCTAAAAGGCTTCATCAAGGTGAACCATGATCTCCATTTCTATTCTTGCTAGTTGGTGTGGTTCTAAGCGG
This sequence comes from Sechiopsis laciniata, assembly GCA_037833695.1. Classification (NCBI taxonomy): domain Eukaryota; kingdom Viridiplantae; phylum Streptophyta; class Magnoliopsida; order Cucurbitales; family Cucurbitaceae; genus Sechiopsis; species Sechiopsis laciniata. The sequence goes on along the minus strand of JBBMKA010000009.1, from coordinate 6,666,024 downwards.
CCACATTAATAATGTAACTTGTAAAAAATATCATGGGCGAGCACTATTAAGTATAAACCTAAGCAAGTCATAACACAATAGCATAGTTTCCTTTGGGTTCAACTTCCAAATGTGTAACTGATTCATGAGATAATCTTTCATATACACAAACCTTCCCCTCTTAGGATCTTTTAGTTGGATGTTCAACTTCTAGAGAGAGAGCTACAAACTTGTTTTTACCCTATTATCTCATTGTAAAAAAGCTCATAATTTGTCTCACTCCTTTATAACACTTTCATCTTATTAGTAAAACTGTTTTCGTTTACTATAAAAAAAATGATAATAAAAAAATAGCGTAGTTTTTTAATTAAAGTTTCGATAGGATTTTTGTACTTTTTGTTACATCAATGATAAGTTTATGTTTCTTATAAAAAAAAACATAGGCCGGAGAAGTACGTAAGTTTGAACAGAGAGTTTGATAGATTCCAACTCTATCACAAGGTCCCCCTCTCAATCAATTGAGTTGATTCTTCAAAGATGTAAAATTGTATTGATTAATGGGTAGGTTACATTTATATAACCTTCAAAGGAGTCTAACTAACTAACTACCCTAACTAACTCCTAACTAATGAACTGTATCACTACCGGGCCCGCCCCCAAAAAGCATCTTGTCTTCAAGAAGTTTACAAACTAAATCCAAAAAAAAATAATTCTTAATTGAAATACAAAACAAAATAGAAACAAAAAATTTCATGCGACGAAATTTTCCGGTGGCCAAAGTTGGTGGCGGAAGTTGGTGGCCGGAGACGGTGGTCGGAGGCGACAGCCAAGAAACCCAACCAGCTGAGAGTGATAAAGTTTTCGTTGCTTCATATAGATTAACAAGTGTTTTTGGCCACTCATTAAAGTTGCAAATAATGCACTTGAAGCCCATTTTAAGTGACTTAATTGAGCCCAAACCCTTAATTCAGCCACTTTTTCCAGAAATTTTAAACTGGGCTGAATCAAACTCAAATTGAACCCATTTTTATTCAACTTATGGAACAATTTTTGCCCAACTGACCCAACTTTGTAATTAACCAACTTAAGCCAATCTTATCAAAAGACTCATTGAACCAAACCGCTGGACCGAACCAATTTGGAACGATTGAATCGAGCCAAAAATTGAACCAATTAAAAACCCCAAAATTCTCCAAGAATTCCTCAAAATTAGGTTGCGATCCCCATTCCTTCGAATTCACCATGTAACGTTCAAATCGTCCCATTCTCCGGCCGCAGATGATTGTGGAAATTGAAGACGTTGAAAGTGTTGATCGGCAGCAAGGTTTTGTGGTGGTTTTTGGCCGTGTTCTTTGATAGGTTGCCAAAAAGTTTGAACAAGAGAGGTAGGAGTAGAGATCGGAATCTTGCTTTTCGATGTCTGGGTATGGAAGAGTTTACACCTCCTCTATTGATTGGCTTGGAATTGGACTTTTCTGATGGGGCCAACATTGAAGGGCAAAGGTACGTGTTGAATTGATTTTTCGTTCTTCTTCGAAATCTTTTGTTTTTTTCAATTTTCCAATCCTTTTTCCTCATGTAATCACGTTTCAGTTTCTTCTTCTTTCGTACGTATCCCCCTCATTTTTTGCCATACTCCCCCAAAGTTTCTGTTTCATAGTTTTCTCCTCTGATTTGTTGATTGCACCTTCATTTAAACATTGTGGCTGTTGATTTCCTCAAGTGTTGCATCAAAGACCATTCTGTTTTCTAGAATTTGGAGTTTGTCCACCACTCCACCTTTGTTGCTTGATTCTTAGGATTGACGACTTCAAACGGCAGCTTTCTCATTGTTTCTTTCTCTAAAAGATCCTTCTTACACTACAAGAATGAAGGTATTCCATGACTACTATCTTTATGCCCTTTTTTATCTTTATTTTTCAGAAAAACAGGCTCATAGTCTGCTTTGTTTTCCTCATCTTTCTCGGATTCCATCAACATCGTTTCTTGCTCTTTCTTCTCCAACAAGGTGGTTTCTTGGATCAATTTCTTCTCCTCCTCGTCTCTCTCAATTTTCGCAGACTCTAATATTTTTTCTCTTTTAATTTCTGCCAAATATTCTTTCCATTCTCATTCTTGCCCACTTCTCTTGGCGAGCTTGGAGCGGAGAACAAATTCTTGAATCTATTGATTTCACTACATTGTCTGCCACTTTTCTTGCTATTGCATCAAAAACACCCTCTTTGCGCATCTGGTTGATAATCCCTTCGATATCCATCGATCGAATTCTCTGATACTTAATGATAGATTCTAGCTCTATCACAAGGTCCCCCTCTCAATCAATTGAAGTTAATTCTTCAAAGATGTAAAATTGTATTGATTAATGGGTAGGTTACATTTATATAGACTTCAAAGGAGTCTAACTAACTAACTACCCCAACTAACTCCTAACTAATGAACTGTATCAGAGTTGGGGGATTTTTGAAAAAATAGTTGATAGTGGGATTTTGTCTTGTCTAGGGGAGGGATAATGATGCTATGTGATGGCATTCTTACAAATTTCCTAATACTTGTCTTGTCTTTCTTCTTAATATTGAATGGCTGAATGAACTTACTGTTCTAATGTTCTGTCATTTACAAACAATACCAATTAGAAAGTTCTCTTCATTAGAGAATGTCATGGATTATCTGTTGTTAGATGCTTATCTAAAGAGAAAATGAGAGAACGAGAGAAGGGAGAGTAGTAGGATGGGGTGTGAGTGGATGCCATTGCCAGTGAGGGAAATACAACATACAAGCGGAACTAAGAAATTTTAATATTTTCTTGATGCAAGATTTAGGGGAAGTAGAGTTAATATTGAGGAAAGAAGCAAAGTTGTGATTTCAATTTTTATTCAATTTTCCTGATCGGTTCACATGGAGTAAAGAGAGTAATGAGCTGAAGTGGAACAGAAACAGAAAGAGGATGGAGCTTTAGAGTTAGAAAAGAGAACTTTGGGTTCGGTAGGAAGCACATTGTTAATTAGCTTTCTAATCATCAAATTGATCATACTTAGCTTTCTAATCATCTCATTGATCCTTGTTTGGACCACATGCATTCTTGTTCACCAACTGTTTTAGTAGTTACTGTCCTTGTCTGACATTTCTTACCTTCCTCTGCTATTGTAGAACACTGACTAATAAATGTCCAACACTAGTTGCATTAGGAGAACAATTAGCCTATTTGGATTTGTACCTGAGGGGTGGAGCGGTGGTCGAAAACTTGCACTTTGAAGGGGTGCTCCCCTCAGGTTTGAGACTCACATGTGATATTAATTTGTGACACCTCTTGTGGCTCTATTCTTTTGTCAAAAAAAAAAAAAAAAAGCCTATCTGGATTTGCGACTTATGATTATTCATGACTTCTGCAGCTCTATTACTAGGCTCGAAAAGGCGTCAAGGTTGCACACCGGGAGAACCACGGTGTAAACAGATATCATAATCTTCACCGTTGCAATGCAAAGTCACCCGAATCTAAGATGAGACGAATGTTTAAGAATATGTGGAACCACTGATGGTTTATGCTTGGATCAGATGAAAGCTAATTTATTCTTCCTGTATTGCAGCTATTATTTCTTGACATCCCTTTATTTAGTAATACAATATACCTATACTTATTATCAATATCTCTAATTTTTATGTAGAAGTTTTAGCAAGAGAAATAGACAAAACTGAACCGAGCCAGTAGTCCAAACTAAACAAGGTTTGGAACTGAAAATTTTGTATTTTCTTTTCCCAATGATTTATTGGTTCAATTCTATTAGTTTTGTTTCTTACTTGGATTGATTCTATCAAATTATATTATGTGGACAAAATATCACATGTGTCATTATCTCTCCCAGCAGTTCAATATAACTTCGCATAATGAAGAAGCTACTTCAACCAGAACATTGGCAAGCCTACAATAAACTTCTTTTTCATATGTTTTTTCTTACTTGGATATTTACATTTTATCTACATTCTTAGAAATCAATTTAAAATTTGGAGAAAAAAAAATAACTTTCAAAAGTTTGTTTTTTGAAATTTAGTTAACATTCACGTACTTTTTTAAGGGATACTATAAAAGATGAAATACATCTTAGGAAATTTAAATAAAAATAAGTTTAAATTTAAAAGATCACAAATCAAGAAACAAATGGTTATTAAATAGGTTAAGTGGTTCTTTTATTGTCAAGTGCCTTTCATTTTAGTCTTGGTTAAATTTTCAATTTTAGCCCTATATGTTTTGCTCTATGTAGTAGGTTTCTTGATAAGTTTGTTTTTAAAAAATTATTACTATAAAATTTTAAAATATGTTAATCTTTGTATTAAAACTATAAATATTATGATAGAATTAGTTTTGATTAAAATTCACTTTAAATTTATTTATGGATCAATTTTAAGAAAATAAAAATATAAACAAAGTATTAGACATTTAAAAGTCCTTGAACTAAAATGGCTAAAACTAAAATACATTTTTGTGAAAGCATTTCTTAAAACAAAATATGCCTCTGCCCTGCTCCAAAAGTAGTCAAATTTTGTTCTATTTTTCTAAAAGAGCACCATTGTTTGGTAACCAGAACTTTTAAAACTAAAATCAAGTATGCAAAAAAAAAAAAGAAATTAAAAAACAAATATTGAAACCACAATTGAGTGACTCAAGTAGTCAAAAAGAGCATTGAGATATTTAAAGTAATAAGTTTAATCTATGGTGATCACCTAATTAGAAATTAATTTTCTACGAATTTACTTGACATCTCATTAATATGTCTAGTGACATTAATTTAGACGTGATAAACTCACAGCCATATCAGAAAAAAAAAAACATATATTAAGATTTTACAAAAAAAATTGAAGGAAAGGAGGAAAGGCACGATCAAACGTCTCATCGCAAACCGAGCATACGACAGGGAGTTAATTAGCAGGCGGTTCTCCATAATTCTATGAGACTTTCCATCAATCTTCGAAGATTCTGTAAATTCCCGTCTCTTTTCTTCATCTTTCCAAACCTTTTTCTTGGCCAATTCTGCATTTTCAGTTCATTCTGAAGCACAATTCCTTGACCCATTTAGATTAAATCGAGTTTTGAAGGGGGTTTTGCTCATAATCCTATTTGGGTTTTCTTAAATTTGTTTCGATTGCATTCAAACAAGTCATTAGGCGGCTGATTTTGGACTGGTTGCATTGTGGGTCAGCTTCAAAATCTCAAAATTCATTAACCCTTTAACGAGTCAATCCCCACAACATGGTTTCTATATCGGTTTCCATGTTCTTCCCATTAACAGCACCCAATTGTTCCTCTCGATCACGTAAAGTAGCTGTTCTTAATGCGCACGATTCGTTTTGTTTCAAGAAAAAGGACCAGAGAAGGATTGTTTGTAATTGCATTGCGCCTCCGCCATCCTTCAAGAATGATGGATCATCTGCCGTAAATTCCAATGTACATCCTTCACTTTTTGGTTCATTTCTTTGTGTTTTTCTATTTCCTGCATCCTGTGTATTTGATTGATACTTTGGTGCTTATGACTGCTCGCTGAATTTGAATTACTGTAATTGTTTTTCCGATTTTTTTGTTTATATTTTATTTAATTGCCTGTGCTGTGTCCCTCGGTCATCGTGGTTGCAGTTGATTGTTCGTTGTTTTCTTTTTCATTTTATTGCCATCAATTTAAGCATCCACGATCATCAAATAGTAAATACTTTCTGACTTTGTTTACTTTGATTGTATCTCTTTCATAATTTTAGTTGAAATCTTTATTCGTTTAGTATTTCTGTCCTTCTGTTCATTGCCAAAAAATAGTCACTCTTTATGAATACAATTTGAGTTTTTATATATTCTTCATTTTTATATTATGGTTCATATTTAACAAGAATTCTATTATCAGGACTATTTTAGATCAGAACATTTAAACCCAGAAACTGAGGACAAGGATGGGTCTGATGTTCTCATTGAGTGTAAAGATGTTTACAAATCCTTCGGAGAAAAGCATATATTGAGAGGTGTGAGCTTCAAGGTGATTCACACTTTGGCATATTTACTTCATTTTATTTTTGAGTTCGAAGAGATTTCTTTTTTGCTCAGAAAATAAGGTAAGAGGAACATTCAATTCTCGAGTATTAGGGGGATATGACGATATATAAGTACAAGTGTTCTGTGCACACTGCCATTACCATTTATTGTTCTTTTGCACTTACATATGTATCTGAATGCACTAGTTTTTATTTTTTGAAACAAGAAACAAACTTTTCATTAAGTAAATGAAAAGAAGTAAAAAGCTTCGGATACAACTCCTTTGGTAGGAAATAGAAAGATATGCTTCTAAACGAGAGAAAAAACAAACAAAGTGAAAAAAGAACAACAAACCATTGATAAACCTAAAAACAATCCAAAACTGAAACAAAAAACTAGAAATTGAGAACCTATAAGTCTAAAAAACAAATCCGGCATGCTTGGGATTATGAGGATGACTGAGAGGCCAAAAAATAGCTAAGAAGCTGACTGAAACAGGATCTTGCAAATTCAACCTTCAATCTTCAAAGCCCATGAAATCTAAGGGAATTATCTTCCAGATAGCCAAACTGATAAACTGCTAAAAGATAGGGTTTCAACTAGATCCTACCAAAACTAATGATCCTAGAGATAGAGAGAATCTTTCAAGTGCTAGAAAATTCTGAAAAACTGGGAAGCCGATGTCGGATGATAATGCACTACTTTTTACTCTAATTTATTATGTTTTGCTTAATCTCATTTGTGGTTTTTGAGTTAAATTGTTATGAAAATGAAATTGTTGTACTATTTTTACCAAATTATCAAATAAGTCGTTGTCATTGAAAAATTTCAATCTCATGGAAAAACTGTAAAATAATTCTTATCATCTCTCCTGCGGATGTGGTAACTGAATCAAATAGAACTTTGTAAGTTCTGGGCAGTCATTGAGTGCAATGAGGTGGAAGGGTTTTCTGAATGTCCTAACCTCCACTTCAAGACTTTCCATCCTTCATGTACTCCAACGAAATGTGGTTCCTACTTTAAAAGAAAAGAAATATATCATCTGCTAACTTTGGACACCTAAGAAACTTGAAAGAAAAACAATCTTGGAAGGAGGTAAATGGTCATCTTGTTTTTAGTGGAGAAAGAAGGATGTATATAAATATATATTCTATTTTATCTTAATGTGCTTTCAAAGACTTGGCATGGAGGAAGTAGGAAGTCTTGGATTTGATCAATGGTATTTCCAGGGTTGTCACCCTTCTCTGTCTTAATTATTAATTGCATCTCATATGATTAAATAGTGTTGTACTGTTTTTTAGCTTGGCTTCATTTATTCTTTCGTTTCATTTGCCATGCCATATTACAGAAAAGAAAATTAGTCACCCTACATCAAGATTCTCTTAGCCTTTCTATCAGCTAATTCTGTTTTCATATTTAGTCATTTTAGTTGTCTTACAAATATTTACTTCCTCTCTCTTTTTATTTGTATAGATTAGACATGGAGAAGCTGTGGGTGTAATTGGGCCTTCTGGTACTGGGAAGTCTACAATACTGAAGATCATTGCAGGTCTTCTTTCTCCGGACATGGTAAATAATTGTCTTTGATTTCACCTTGCATTTTTCTGATGTTAAGTTGGAATATACATATTCCATATTTCCAGGTATATATGGTTCTCCTAATTGGATTTCTGGTATTGTGAACAGGGAGAGGTATATATTCGTGGTAGAAAGCGAGTTGGTTTGATTGATGATGAGGAGCTATCTGGTCTTCGAATTGGATTGGTTAGAATTGTCTTTATGATGAATATAGTTCTGGAAGTTACTTGAAAAATGGCTATTTTATACAGTAAAAATGTAATGCAGTGAGAAGAGTGAACATACCTGACCTAAAAATTGTAAAAAGGTTAATTATTAGGTTCAATTTTGAAAATTGAAATTTGTAGAAAGCGACAAATTACTTTCTTTTCATAATTTTTTTTATTAAGCGCACGAGATTTAATCAACCGAATTCAAAATAATAAATACTTTTAACCTAACTTTTTTTTTTTGTTGAAAAATCGATAAAATGAAAGACTAGCAATGGGCATACAAAACGAGAACCCAACAAGAGAGGTCAAACACCTAGTTATTATAAAAAGAGACAAGTTGGATTTGTGGGCAGGCTTAGTGGGTTGGGAGGTGGGGCCCGTGGGGGTGTCCCCTTCCTTTTATCTAGGCTTTGCCTTCCTCTAGGTCAGTCCCCCAATTCTTCTTTGTGTTTGGGAGCTGTCGTGAGCAAAATTTAGAAAAGGCTTTTAGCTTAGAAGAAAAGATTGTTCTCTAAAGGAGGGAGGATGACCCTTATTCAATCAACTTTAAGTGGGATTCCCACATATTTTATCTCTTCGAAGAATTTTGGGGTCAGTTTGTAAGCAGTTGGGGAAGTTGATGAGTGTTTTTTTGTAGTTGGGGATGAGAGAGGGCGGGGGCCATCTGGTAAGGTGGAAGGACGTCACTAAATGGAGTTATAGATTTGGGTATTGGTAATCTGAGAGCTCGTAATAGAAGTATAGAACCTATTAGTGATATGGTTGTGGCAGTTTCATCTGGAGCCTAACGCCCTTTGGCGTAAGTGAGCAAATATGGTATATTCCGTTTTTAGGAGAAATCGTAGGGGTCATGCCTTTGGAAGGCATTACGTTTGAGTATTCTTTCGCTTCTTGGTCTCCCAGTTGGGGAACTAAGACTTCCTACTTTTTTTTTTTTTCCTTCTGGGAAGACAAATGGGTGGGAAATAGACTCCTACTTTTGGTATTTCCAACCTCTATCTTTGTCGTTAGTAAAGTATTAGTTTGTGGCAAAGGTGTTTTTGTTTTCGAGTGCTAGTCCCTCTTCTCACTTTGATTTTAAGTGTTTCTTAATAGATTGGAAAATTGTGGAGGTCATAGACATTTTTTCCTTGATTGGGGAGATTGAAGGTGTTCATGATAGGAGAGATTCTCGTTTGTGGTGTTCATGCCCGTCTAAGGACTTTTCTTGCAGTTAGCCCCTTCCTTGAGTTGATGTTGAGGAACTTTTTGTTTGCCTCGCTTTGGAAGATGAAAATTCCAAAAAGAAGGTTTTAAAGAAAAATTTGCCAAGTCTTGTATGGAATGTGAATACTTTGGATAGGGCGGTGAAAAGGATGTCCTCTATGATGGGTCCTTGGTGTTGTATTCTTTGTAGAAGTGATGTCAAGGATCTTGATCATCTTCTTTGGAGATGTGATATAACTGTTTTTATTTAGAATACTCTCTTTTATTTATTTATCCTTAGCTAGACATAGATTATGTAAGGTTATGGTGATCAAGTCCTTTTCTTGAGAAAGTCAAGTTTCTTTGCCAGGTTGGTGTGCATGATATTTTGTGGAGTCTTTGGGAGAGAGCAATTATAGAATCTTTCAAGGGAAAGAGAGTTCCCAGATGTTTGTGGTCCCTCGTTTTAGATTCAATATTTTTCTTTGTACCTTGGTTGGGTTGGAAGTCATTTTTGTAGGCTTCAGTTTCCTCTCCTTTTTGTGGGATTTCCTTTTTGTATGCTCGTGTATTCTTTCAATTTATTCACAATGAAAGGCCAGTTTATTATAAATAAATAAATCATTAAAAAAAATCATTTTTTTTTTTTTTAGAATAAACGGTAAAAAACAGTAACTTAAATTGGAAGTTCCTCTCCCACACAGGGAAGATTCTCCTTCACAAGTTCAGCAAAATAAGAAGCATTGCAGAAATCTGGTACATCTTCCATCCATTGATGATCTAAATTTTCAGAAATCGCAAAACGAGCCAGCTTGTGGGCAATTGAATTGGCACCCCGACCAGTCCACGAAAAATCCACAGAACAGAACAGGCGCATCAGATTCACCATCTGATCAACGATCTCGCCCACCTCCGACCGGTCCTTCAACATCGAGTTCGAACGAAACAATTGAACAATATGTAAGGCATCAGATTCGACCACAATTATTCGCAAACCCATGGCTAAGGCAATCTCAAGTCCCTTTCGGACAGCCATCGCTTTCACAAACTCCGGATCCACAACACCTTGAACCGGCTTAGACATAGCAAACATAACCTCCCCATTCCAATTTTGAGCTATAATACCAATCCCACTTTTAGAAGCTTTCAGATTTGTTGCAGCGTCAACATTAACTTTATAAATACTAAGACTTGAAGGCCTCCATATCGACGGCCCCCTCTTTGAGGCACCCTTAGTAGAACTAGAATGATTTGCACCCTTAAACTCTCGAAGATTTTGCACACAAACCTCCCAATCTTTGGACAACCTATGATCAATTCCACCAGTCAACCCATGACCTTTGTTCAGCATCGCCATATTTCTGCCATTCCAAATCCTCCAACACAACATCATGAAAACTTCCATTTGCAAAGTGTTTAATTTGTAAAAGAACCACAGAATTAAATCCTCTGTTTCCATTACAAAATTTGGAAGGCCCATATAGGCGAAAGGAGAAGCATTCCAAGGTTGGTTTCCGTGCACTCTTACAGCCCCAAACGGCATGTAAACTTGTTTCCTCCGCTTTGAGACATCGTTTGCACAGAGCGACTCCCTCCATACCCCTTTTGTTTAAATTATTCTGCACATGAATAAAATTGTTAAAATGGCGCCAAATAAAATACTTTACCTTGTGGGAATATTCGAATTCCAAAGGAAGTTCCACCAACGTTGTGATTTTTTATTATTTGAAGACAGCTCTCTCCACAATTGAACCCCAAGCCAGTAGGCTGATTTAATTGTAAAATGTTCATTTTTCTGATAATGCCACATCACCGCATCTTCCCTAGGAATTCTCGGTCTTGGAAGTTTCAGAATTTCATTCGCATCATCCTCCAAAAAAATATTGTTAATTTTCTCCACATTCTAACCTCCATCCACTTGCAAGATCTCACAAACATAATCTTTGTCAATACCAAAAGAGAAAATTGGCTTAAAGTGGGTTTATGCATCTAATCCCATGAGATAATTGGCTTGAAAGTGGGTGTACGACATTCCAACACATTCACCCTTTACCCATTACCAATACGCCATCTAATCCCATGAGATAATAGTTCCCGATCCCACACAATACTCTTCCAAGTGAAAGAGCTATTTTTTTTTAACAGCCTGAAGAAAATGACAAGAAGGGTAATATTTGGCTTTCAAAACTTTAGCCAGAAGAGAGTCCGAGTTTGTGATTAGGCGGCACCCCTGCTTAGCTAACAGAGCTTTATTAAACAATCCAAGATCACTGAAACCAAGCCCCCCCCCCCCCCACAACATTTAGGTTCGCAAGCCCTTTTCCATTTTATCCAATGAATGCGAGTTTTATCGATTTCATCCCCCACCAGAATCGAGCAATAATCCGGTGGCAATCATCCAAAATAGAACATGGAATCTTAAAGCAATTCATCCAGTAGATCGGCAAGGCCTAAAGAATGGATTTTATCAAAATTTCCTTCCCACCTGCAGAAAAACTTTTATGCTTCCATCTGAAAAGCATCTTCCAGATTCTATGTTTCAAAAATTTGAACGACAACTTTTTAGAAGAAGGTAAAGAAACCGGAATTCCCAAATACTGCTCATGACAAGTCACCTGTTTAACCCGTACCTGCTGGACAATAAACTCAACTTCTTCAGCTTTAGTATTAGGACTAAAGGACTAAAGGACTAAAGCTGATCGCAGATTTGTCAAAATTAATTTCTTGTCCCGTCAAAAGTGAGAAAAGTCTTAAGGCTTCCATGACTGTGATACAATCCCGAGACCTTTGATTGTGTATTAGAGGCGGAGTCGGAAGTGAGAGAAAACTTTAATTAGTATTTTATTATTATTTAGTATTTTATTATTATTTAATTAGTCCTTATATGTACTTGCCATAAATGG
>JBBMKA010000009.1:6624316-6648063 GCA_037833695.1 Sechiopsis laciniata | reverse complement strand
TTGTGCTAGTTTGTAACTTTTGGCTCTACGGGAGATTCTCTCTAGAGATTTTATTATAAAGTTGGTAGATTCTATCAGACTGCGCCTGTTTCAGAGCTGTTAGCTTTAAAAAATATAAAACAGTCATCTGCAAAAAATAAATGGTTAATAGCAGGTGCCAAAGTAGCCACCTTGAGCCCTGTCACCTGTGTCTTCTCCCCCATCCAATTCAGGATGCGTGACAAACATCGAGTACAAAGAAGAAAAAAGTACGGGGATAAAGGATTGCCTTGGCGCAACCAACGGGTTGGGACAATATTACCCTTCTGGCTACCATTGATATTGCAAGAATAAGTAATCGAGGATGTGCGACAAATCATTCTATTAACCATTTTATTAATTTCCAAACTCACCAGGGTTAGTGTTTAGTTGCTAGTGTAAATTAAATTTATTGTGGCCCATTAGCTTAAGCTTTTGGGATTTAAATGAAAGCAAATTCTTCTCCTTCCTTTGGAAGTTTGTTCATATATCATAAAGTAAAACATCAGCAAGCTTTTGGGTTCCATTGTGATTTATTTAACATTTCTAGATTTGCAGATGTTCCATTTATAACCCTGTGACTCAAGAAACTTGTATCTGAATCACAAATCATTTGAGCCATTGAGTTCTTTTTTTATCCTTAAAATGTTCGTCCGTTCATCTCTCTGCCTGCAGGTTTTCCAGAGCGCGGCACTTTTTGACTCATTAACTGTTCGGCAAAATGTTGGTTTCCTTTTGTAAGAGACTTATTTCTTTGAGGAATTCTTGTCACCATCTTCATTATATATATATTTTTCATGAACTTAGCCCGTGTAAAGTGCTTCATTTTTATCTGCCGAAGGGTGGGTAGTTAGAATAAGGTCTCATCTCATTTTGTATTCTTGTTTACTGCTTAGGACTGAAAATTCAAGCTTGTCTGAAGATCAAATTTCAGCATTGGTAACTGAGAACTTAGCTGCTGTTGGGCTAAAGGTTTGCCTGGCATTTATTTATATAATGATGCATGCTTAGCAAATCATAGTCTTCGTAGCTTCCAAGTTCCCTTGCTATTAAACTTCCTACTAAGATACTTCTATCTCTAACTTTCAACGGAACCAGCTGACATTTCTTGCTTACACATCCTCAAGTCTCTAGTATGTTTCATGGTAGGTAGTGTTTCAAAATTTCTGATAATGTTCTAACCTTTTGTTTTGTTAGGGAGTTGAGGATCGGTTACCTTCTGAATTATCAGGTGGAATGAAGAAACGAGTTGCATTAGCTAGGTCTATAATTTTTGATAACACGAGGAAGGAAGTTGAGCCAGAGGTATCTCCTTTATTACTGCATGTTTAGATTATTAAAGGCTAAGTCATAGAAAATAACTCTAAATTATAGGTTTTGTTTCAATAATACCCTTAAACATTAAAAAGTTATAATGCCCTGATCTGATAACAAACGGTTCAAAATACCCTTACCATTAAGTTTGAAAATCGTTAAAGTTTCATTTCAATAATATCTCCGAACTTTTCATAGTAATAAAAATACTTCCCACTATTCAAAAACATTTAAAAGTGCCCTTACTATTAAGTTTTGGATAAAAAACGTTACAGTTTTGTTTCAATAATGTATTTGTTCTTTCAAGAAGAATAAAATATACCGCAATAGTCAAACTTGGATAGTGAAGTTGTAATCATACTTTTGAAATCTCTCTCTAATTCCTCTCTCCTGTTCTCCTGTCTCCTCTCTACTTCTCTCTATTACTTCCACATTTTTTTTTCGTCCAACGTCACTGAGGTAAATGTTAATTTGAAGGTTATTTGGATGAGTTCTGTAAGACTTTTGAATGATGAAAAGTTTCTTATAGCCATAACATTTTATTCTGTTTTGAAGAAAACGGCCACAACCTTGCTTACTAGCAATTGCTTTCTTTGTTACTGTTCGATTTACTTCAAATGACTACAGTAATGACACCTTGTTTTGTGTCCATTGACACTGTCTATGATTACTCGCATAATCAGGTGCTTTTGTATGATGAACCAACTGCTGGACTCGACCCAATTGCATCAACCGTTGTTGAAGATCTTATACGTTCTGTACATATTAAGGGTGAGGATGCTAGTGGGAAGCCTGGGAAGATTGCATCATATATCGTAGTCACCCACCAACATAGTACTATTAGTAGAGCTGTTGACAGGTTACTATTCTTGCTGCTTATAAGATATAAATGATATTGCTGGCAAGTCCTTGAAATAGCAAAATTTGATATTTTGTAGGTTAATATTTTTACATGAGGGGAAGATCGTGTGGCAAGGAAGGACTGATGAATTTACAACATCTACAAATCCAATCGTCCAACAGGTAAAGAAATAAGATCTTGATTGATACGTGTTTTAAGACATTTAAATTTTGGAGGTAATGATAATTTTGGAGGTAAGGATGTTGATATGATGTTTATAGCAAGAGCCAAGAATGGTTGTCACAATCCTTTCTACTGCTTCGAAAAATGAGAATTTTGCTAAAAAAGTGACTTGTTATTATAGTATGAGTGTTTTGTGGCTGTTTAGGTAAAGATAATGGTGTATTTCATATCACATGTAGTGCAAGGAAAGTTCAAGTTGATGAAATACACAATAGGGTTTAGGCAAGTTCAAGTCAACAAGAGCAGTACTCAGTGGCACCGGTGTATACCTAATGACTATGAGGTCGTGGGTTCGAATCCCCCCACCCCCAGAGGATGAAAGGGAAGTTGAAATTATGTAAGTATAGCTTAAGGAGTCGTTTGAAATATAAGGTACATATATTAGAGCAACCACTTGCTGTATTTTTTTGATACATAGGGCATTTCAAGGTACGTGAAGGTTAGATGCATAGGAATAATACCCTGGACCGTTTTTAGAGGTCTCCTTTTCTATTAGGCCTGCAATGTGCGTTCTTTGTGGGAAGCACTAGGAGGAAATTGACCCATTGTTGTGGGGTGCCAATTTGCTCATGCTATGTGGATCAATTGCTTAAGTTTATTGAGTAATGTTTGGCTTGAGGCAGCAGGGGGTTGTGCTGCTATGATTGAGGTTTTGTGCTGGGCTTGTTTCTTTATTGTATTATGGGGAATTTGATAAGGGAGAGACAATAGAATTTGTAAGGAGGTTGAGAGATTGTGCAAAGAGGTTTAGGAAGTTTAGGAGGTTGTTGGGTTTAATGCGCTCTTATGGGTCTGTTACCTTACATTTTTTAGTTATGATCTTGGTTTGGTTTTGGATTGAGGTCATATTCTTAGTTAGTGGGTGGACTCCTTTTTTGGGATTTTTTTTGTATCCTTAGTTTCTTTTTTTGATAACTGCGACTGTCCGGGCCAGCTTTTGTGCACCTCGACTAATGTCACGGGACATACTGCCTGACCCTACGATATTTGGATGCCAAGGAAATGCGTAGGAAATTAATTCCTAGGTAGGTGGCCATCATGGATTGAACTCGTCACCTTATGTATCCCAAAATTCTCTTTGACCAATTGAGTCACTCCATGATGATGGTTGTATCCTTAGTTTCTTCTTTCTTTTTTCCACGAAAGCTTGGTTTTTTTCAAAATATGTCACATATGAAGGCCGTTGAATAATTGAATTTTAAATTTTATCCATGAACACACTATTTTTGGAGTTTCTAGGACAAGAGGATGAGAATTAGGGAAAAATATGAAGAAGAATCATTATCTGTGTTTGAGGTGAAGAGAATGAAAAGTGATCATGGAGAGAATGAGTGTGGTTATAGAGAATTGAGATTATGGGAGAAATGATTCTTGGTAGCTCAAACGTGAATAAGAGGATCATTCTCTCCGTAATCATTCTTATTCTCTTTCATTCAAAAACTTCTTAAGTTGGTTTAAGTATTCATATTTTAGTCGGGTAGAGTAATATAGAAGGAATAACTCTTTTCTTGTCTTATTTTCAGTTCGCATCGGGAAGCTTGGATGGTCCGATTAAGTACTAGCAGATGTACGAATGATGTAGTAGTAGTGTTTAGTTACAGAGAACACCAAAGATGGACCATTTCTACACATTACTGATCAAGCAAACTAGTAAATTAAAGCTCTCCTATTGTAATGTCTTTTTCTTTTGTTTTATGTCCCAAGATTTTAGAATATGTGGGGATCATTTTTGTTTTTCTGCCAAAGCAAACAAAGAATCTCTAGTTCTAATATATACAAATTAAAAAAAAAAAAACAAAAAACAAAGAATCTCTACGACTAAAAAAAATGTGTATATAGTATTACTAAAAAAAACCTTTTCAGATGAGTAGGATGCTTGATTATCGATTTAAATATTTTTGTATATTTTTTTTAAAAGAAATTATAATTTCCACAAATATTCATCAAAAGAAGTTTTTCACATGTCCTCTAACAAATATTCATTATCTTCCCTCCCCTTCACTTTTTTAATAACGTCGAGATATAACTTAAAAAATTAAAAGATTTGTTAGACACGACTTCAAAAGTCGCACATTAACTTTTTTTTGTTTGCTATATTCATGAATGTCCAAATTAATTTTTACACAATCTGACTATTAAATTAAACAAACCACCAAAAGTTCTTAGTTTCAAAAAAAAAAAAAAAAAAGTCCTTTCTAAGATGTGTTTTAAGGCAATGTGAATTAAAACGATTATGAAGTGTATTTCTACTCACTTTTAGGCTTCTAAGAATCATTTTTTTCATAATATTTAATCGTTCTTTAACTATTTTTTATTTATCTCATAATCACTTTTTCATTATTTCTATATTTACTATTTTATTTCTCATGTTCATTATTTGCACTTCAAGCACAAATAATTATTTTTCGCATCCTAATAATTAACAATCATTTTATATGATAATCATTTTCTCATAATCATTTATATTCTGTATTCGTAAAAGCCATTTGAAAGTTAATTCAACCTATTTTTTTAAGCGTCCGTTTACTAGTTGATATGATTATAACATGACATTAAGCAATATAAGAAATCTGTGACTTTTATGCAAATAAAAAAACACTTGGCTCCATATTCTTCTTTATAATTCAATCGTTAAAAATAACATTCATTCATGTCAACCTATGAGCATGGCTCAATAGATAAGTCATTAATTATCCTTAACAAGTGGATGGTTCAATTCTCCACTTGGAAATACTTTTTTTTACAAAAACATAAACAGTAAAGAAAGAAAAATAAAAATGATAGACCAAATATTCATTAATCTAGGAAAATCCTAAATCTAAAACATGTTACAAAGCTCAGGGTGGATGTCTCACTGGAAGATTTCTCTTCTTCTATTAAAAACAGGGAAAATAAAGGATAAAAGCCTCATAGGTAAAAAGGAATTTACATGTCACAAGAGAGCAATATCGCAAAACTCATTCCCACACTTGATTAAGCTTTTGTGTGGAGAAAGTAGTTTCTTGCTCTAGCAGAACACAAGAGGGAAATAGTACCAAGGTAGAAACTTACAAATGCACTCAAGCAGAAAACCCAAACCGATATCGGTCCCTCGGTTTCAGCATCTGATATTCTCCCGGGAACTGTTGGAATGCCGGTGGAGCGACACCCTTCACCTGAAGACTCCACACACAAGTCTGGATTCCCAGCGAATGCACCCGGAAACCGCTCGAATCCCTGCTTCTCCGAAACCAAACCCGAGAAGCAGTTATATGACAGATCGAGAAGAGTTAAATCCTCGAGGATGGATACATTTCCTGGGATCTCACCAGACAGATAATTGTGGGACAAATCTAAGGCTCTTACTCTATGCATTTTCTCTAGCCCGGGAAGCTGACCTTCAAGAGAGTTATATGATAAGTTCAAGTATTGCAGACCCTCTAGCGAAAATATACCTTCTGGAATTGACCCGTGTAGCAAATTATTCGACAAATCGATTCCAACGGCTAAAGACAGATCATAGTTGAACTGTAACTCGCTGCCAACATCCACAACTGTGGAAACTTTAAAATCCACAACTTTCTTTGCTGCAAATGATTTTTTAGATGGCATACTAATGTCACAGCTGTTAAAACTCGAGCTAATGTTGAAGTTGACGTCAGGTATGGAGCCGGAGAATTTGTTGCTTGAGAAGTCCACCAGCTGAATTGCTTCAAAAGCAAACAACCAACTGGGTAGGTTTCCAATGAATTTGTTGCGAGCGAGGGAGAGATATCTCAGGTTCGACCATTTTGTTATTGCATCGTTCAAGTTTCCCGAAAGATTGTTGGAGCTAAAATCAACTATCTCCAATGATTTACATCCAGCCAGAGTCAGTGGGACTTCACCAGAAATTATGTTGTAGCTAATGTCTAATATCTTTAGACTATCCAATGCATCAAGCTCAGGTTGAATCTCACCAGAAAGATTATTGTTGTTAAGTATCAAAGCAAGTAGTTGAAAGCATCCAACAATGTTTAACGGGATCGAACCCGATAAGTAGTTATGTGAGAGATCAATCACTTGAAGATAAGTCAGATTCCCAATCCTTGCAGGAATTTCCCCCACGAGGAGATTGTGTGAAAGGAACAATGCCTGCAAACTTCTTAGTTCTGTGATCTTTGATGGAATTGCACCCGAAAATCGATTGTGAGACAAGTCAAGAAGGACGAGCCCAGATTTCTCTATCGTCCCCACGATCTTGCTCGGAAGAGGGCCAAATAGATCATTGTTACTCAAGTCCAACACAAGTAACTGCTCTGAAAACAGGAGTCTAGGCGAAATCTTGTAAGTTAAATGATTGGATGATAGATTCAACTGAATCAAAGCACGAAGTGAAGCAATACAAGTAGGCACTCCTCCAAAAATAGAATTGTTAGCTAAATTCAGGACCTTGAGAGACTGCGTGCAAGCTGAGAAACAAGGTAGAGTTCCCGAAAACCGATTCGACATGAGATTGAGTGACACCAAAGGCTGATGGAAATCATACACATTCCCTTTCAAGTAGTTGTTTCGAAGATCCAAATACTTCAGCGACGTAGAGTTCATCAAACTCTCCGGCAATTCACCACTAAAAGAGTTGAATCCCAGATCAAGTTTACGCAGCTTTGTTGAGAAGTTCCCAATCCAAGAAGGAATAGAGCCCCCCAAGTCCTGGTTCCCAACCAAGACAAGCTCCTCCAAGCTCTCCAACTTCATCAATGTCTCAGGCACAACACCTTGAAACTGATTACGACTCAAATCAACAGTCCGAAGGCAGATCAAACTGCCGAAGCACGTGGGAATGGAGCAAGAAAAGTTATTCTGGGACAAAACTAAGTGCTCAAGAAAAGAAAGATTACAGAATTCAGGGTTAATCTGGCCAGACAAGTTCATATCAGTCAGTGTAATGGAAACCACTCTCCCAGTCCTGTTTTCACAAGCAATTCCAATCCAATCTGAACAGTTAGAACCAACCCAAGTTGACAAATTCTGATTAGGGTCTTCAACCCCTGATTTGAACATCAAAAGAGAGGCCCTGTCTAGAGGGTCAAGGTCCACAGATTGGGAAGGGTTTAAGCAAAAACTCAACAAGAACAAGAGCCACATAGCATGCCAATTAAGGGACTTAAAGGGAGAGAAAGCCAAAACCCATTTCTGGTCTAACCCTGAAGAACAAGCCCCAAAACCCCTAATAAAGGAAAATGGAATCAATTTCCCAGAAACCCATTTGGAGTCCATCACAGAAAATTCAAACCAAATTCCCTAAAACCCTAAGGAAACAAACAGTAGAAGAATCAATCAATCAATCAATTTCCACAAAACCCCATAAGCCTAAACAAAAAAGAAAGCTTTAAAAAGCTAAGAATCCATGAGATTAAGCTGATACTGCAGATCACAGAATGAGAAAGAGAGACTTACGAGTGGAAATGGAGCGAGACATTAGTGTTTTTGGTGATTGTGGGTTCTGGGAGAAGGTGGTGAAACAGAGATTCTATCATTTACATGTCTTCTTCAATCTTCATGTTCTTCATTGTGAAGAGAAAAGGAGAGGCATTAAAGGGGGGAACTTGACGGCAGAGATTTAAAGTGAAAAAGTGAGTGGAACTTGTTGCTCTCCTTTTTCCTTCATGTCCCAACCTTAATTTCATTGCCCACCTCCAAAACCCCAAAAACCCAAATCAAAACCCCCAATGACTTGATTTTCTTTTTTTCATAAATGACTTGAAATTTTGTTTGTTTAAACTTGTACTTTTGCTTGATTTGTTAATCAAGTTTCCAATCAGGGTTCCTTTCAAAACACTCCAAATATGGTTGAATTGAAAAAAATAATAATAAATAAAATCTGTTTTTTTCCAAATTCATGGAGATTGAAACAGTCCAAATATGGTTCATCAAGTTTCCAATTAGTGTTGTTTATGGGTCGAGCATATATATATTTTTTGTAATTTGATGTTTTTTTTAAGTTAATAAGAGTAATACATTAGTGTATACGTGATAACCAATAGATTACTCTTTTGATCGTCACCAATATTGTTTAAGTATTGTTTTCATTATTTAATATGATTTGATGAGATACGTCTATGTTGGTATTATTTATTTTTGAAGAAAACACATTTTTGGTTTTTAAGTTTTGAGTATAAATTATTTCCAAAAAGAAAAGTTTTGAATATTGATTTATTTCAATAAATAAATATATAATATAAATTCTACTTGGTTTATGTTTCAAAAATGTTATATTTTTTTCTTCTAAATTTTGAATTTATTTCAATATTTTACACATTTACTTTAGAGACTTTTTTTTGTTATTTGTATAAAATTTCTATTACTTATATTATTCTTTTAAAAATATATTTTTAATTAAATCATTAATTTCACTAGTTTTTTTATCACCATTAAAATACATTTAAAAAAAAAACTAATATTTTAAATTAACTAATAAAAAGTTTACATAACTCTAACTTAGTATAGTTCAATAATGAAAGTAGAAATTCGCAATACTTTCAAACTCTAACTAAACTTGATGAAATAAAATGTATTTTAAAATGAATGAACCAAATAAAAACTAAATTTATATAAATATAATATTTTGAAACTTTCGAATCAATTAGAAACTATCAAAATTTAGAGACCAAAAAGATCTTTATTTATTTTTATTTTTTTTAAGGGTGGTAAGATAGATAATTCAATCTCTTTTATACCTAGGATAGAAAATTGTATTGAATGGACTTTCCTCTCAAAATAAGAAAAAATTTAAAATATTTACATGCATATTCATGAAGAATTTTAATCTCAGCCACACATTTTACTCTTATATTATATTTGTAGCACAATTTTTAAAATAATTCATCTATAGCATATGATTTTCTATATGTGATAGAACTCAACCCGTGATAGAATGAATGTACCAATGAAAGAATTCAATTAATAGAACTCACCCCGTGATAGAATGAGTGTACCAATGCAAGAATTCAATCAATAGAACTCTATCACTAATTGAATTTCATCGGTGATAAAACTCAATTTGAATTTCCTGTTACATATAAATTAGTTTTGATTTTGTGCTATAAATGAAAATATTTTACCCTTTTTTATTATCCATGCAAAATCTTATATTCATTAATACATTTTAATAGTGCACAATAAGTATTCATTAATACCAATATTATAAAAAAGTATGTGACAATATTTACTAATACCAATAACTATAATTGCTAATTTTTTAAAAATGACCGTATTTATAAGTATTTTCTAAATTTTGCTAGTCTGATAAGTTTTCCTAATAAAATATAGTTCACTTTTCTTTTAAAAAATCATTTTTTAAATTTAAAAACAGAAAAGTAGAAAATGTATAGGTGTCAAAATGTATTTTGTAACATGTTTTTAGTTCAAGATCAACTATCCAATGAAGTATCAAATAATAGTAACTTATTCAATGAGCTGAAATTGAAATGTATGATCTAATCTAGCATAATAAGTTCATATTAGAACAAGACACTTTTATTATACCCCAACTTTATTTATCAATAACAAACACCGTTATATTTAATCACAAAATAATCTGTATATCACTACTTATTCAAGCTATTATGCAACTCAATAACCTATATTATTACTTTAAAAATAAATAAATACGCTTAAAATAAATATATTAACTCTCAACAATGATATCCTTAATTCCTCCACTTGTAGTAAACAAAATTAAGCTTCTACAACTACAAATACAACAACTTTCTGAATCTGAGTTCAATTGGGCTCTAGATATGCCTGATTCATCACGAAAAATGGTAAAGCCACGAGTGCAAGTTACTTTTATGCCCCTGTAAATCTGTAATGGATTAAAAAGCAATATTTCAATTTTCACATAAATGAATATATATCTGATAACCATTTGGTTTTTGTTTTCTCCTCGTTTCTTTAAAGTAAAATTTGAAATATTAGCCAAAACCAAAAACCAAACATCTTTTTAAAAATGGTAGTTAGTTAAACACGTGTAAGAAGTAGATAGTTAATATAGGTGAAGGTAGAATTTATAGGTTTAATTTTTTTCAAAAAGACCAAATGGTTATCAAAGAGACTAAAATACTCCATTTTCCATGTGGGTGATTTTAGACTTACATTGATGATTATTCAAAACCAGTTTTAGGAAGCCTCAGTTGCTCTGGTTGCACATAACCATTGTTTTGGGGTCTCTAGATCATCACCTGTGGCTGTTGGAATGTGCCAATTTCCATCTTCAGATTCCTGGAATTGACTCAACATTCATCAAAATTATAAGAGGTGGATCTCTATAAATCTTCATATTCATGCTTTAACTCGATAATTAACGATTTTGCATGTTAATCATCTCACCTGTATGACAATTGAATAAGGGGGAGGCATGTGAAGTTTCAATCCATCTGTTGATACCGACATTCGAACCTGCAAATCGTTGGATGGACTGTTATAATGCAAATCGTTGGCGGGGGGAGCAACTTTACAGAAGTCGATTTTCAAACAACATTTTTTTAATGATATTTGTAAGTGTTTGGACCAACTTACACATACTTCGACTATTCTAACCGGACAATTACCTAATCAGCTAATCTACAATATTTGGTTGTCAAAGAAACTCCTATGAAATTAATTATGAAATAGGTGACTGTCATAAATTAAATACATAATCTCTTAGTTCTTACAGATTTTCTTGACCGCTAGACCAACTCATAATAGTTGATTTTCAGACAACATCAAAAAATGGGAAGTGTCCAGAAGTAAGATCATTGACAATATCAGGAGAAGATTCAAGTTAAACCCAAGTTGGAGTCCATGTGTCCCCCATTCCTCCAAAGATTGATTTCTGAAAAATAATTGATATGATACCATACTTGGGGAATGTATATGTGAGAAACCAATGAAAAGAGAGGGAGAGAGAGAGAGAATGAAAAAATACCTGATGCTTTTCCTTCCACTGTGGGAAAAAGCTGTTCCCAAGCAATTGAAACAAGTGATCCCTCATTTCATCATTTGTCACCAACAAACATTTTGAGCGTACAGCAGCATATAACCAGTACCTGTAGCAGATGAAAAGAGTAGTCATGGGCCAAGGATTCACTTTAGACATTGAATAGCCATGGTTGGAAGAATTAAACTACACATAACTAGATCCTCCATAGGAGAGGCTAGTTTCTTGTCTCCAAACCCTCCTATAGTCTATAGACACCTTACTACGATATAATAATATATGCCGAACGTCAACAAATAAAGCCTCAAAAGTGTGATGAGTTTGAAACCGTTGCCTTTCACTTGCCTAAAGATTGTGATGTATTAAATGTATTTTTGGATAAGATTGAATTTGTAGAGAGACAAAAAAGGGCATTGCTAACTTAAGGCCCTTGCTGCTGACAATCTTGTAATCCTAATCTCTAGATTGTGATGTATATAATGCATATTCTGTGGAATTGTCTGTTTTGTTTTCTCCCTTTGGATTCAGTTTTACTGAGCCTTCAAGGTGAATATGGCTCATATAAAGGGTGTTATTCCATGATTGTGAAGAGCTTTTGAACCAACCTCCATGAGAAATTTTTTTGGCATGCTTGATTTTTTGAGAAGTCTGGTGAGTAGTGAGAAGAACGATAAATACACAACGTATTAAATTGGCTCACCTCCTCACTATAAAAAAACCACTCTAGACAAAACCTAGCCCGCCCCACTCCAATCTTCTCTTTCTCCGGCACCAAGCTCCTGCCCTCTCCACTGGCAATGTGATGTCGCTCTCTCCTCACCCCTTCCACAAACCCTAACTCTATTCCCAATCGAGCACCACCTCTCTCTGCTATCAAAACCGGTTGTTGTCCCTTTTTGTTCTCGCTTCTTTCTGCTCGCTTACCCTCAACATTTCAACCTTACCATTGCAACTTCTCAGGCCTCCCTTTTTACTATTCATCCATCAGCAAAGCCTTTCTCTCCTCTACTAGCACGCCCTTCCTTCATTGGCGTCGATAATACATCTCTCTCAAGCTCCACAACCTCTCGTGTCACACGCCTTCGATTTCCACACAGGCCTCACGCCTCCAACCTTCATCGAAGCAAAGTTTTTCCTCCTCCATTCCACCAGCACTTTATTTAGTCATTCTTCCTTCTATCGACGTTGATGTTGTGTTACTCTCTTCCTTTGACACCTCTCATACCCGCCTCAAGTTTCTTCCATCATCAGCCCACTGCTCCTCTCATATCATTTATAAGATAGATGAGCTACATTGCCAATTGGTTTTGAGTTGGAAATTCATACTATCTAATATGATATCATAGTCTATTAAACTCAAATGGGTCCAATGAAATGAAATTGAGATCCGATCCAAGTTGATGAACCTAAAAGAGTCATCATCTTTGAGGGGATGTTGAATATCCCACATTGGAAAGATGAGGAGATCTCCTAGCACCTATAAGATAGATGGGCTACTTCTTCATTGTCAATTGGTTTTCAGATGGAACTCCATACAATCTAATACTTCCTTCTTTTCTAAAAAATTTCCAACGACGACCCTTGGCAAGTAACAAAGTTTTTCTCCGACATAAGAACCTCTTGCGCATGCAAGCCTCTTCCAACACCCACACTCAAGCTTTTATCCTTCTTCATTGGTCATCTAATGGCACCTTCGAGCACGAGGCTTATCATCGGTGAGTGTAATGCTCTCCACTAGTGCCCGTCTCATATCAGAGATGGATTATTTCTTTATCTTTTTTTTAAAATTTCTTTGGTGTCAGGACATGTGATATTAGATTAATGCTTAAATTGTTGCCTTCATTTTGACCTTTGTTATTGGTCTCTTCCTACCCCAATATATATATATATATATATTTTGACATACGCGACTGTCTAGGTCAGATTGTGTGCACTTCGACTAATGTCATGGGGCATACCGCCTGACCCTACGGCATTTAGATGTCAAGAAAACTCGTAGGAAATTAATTCCTAAGTAGGTGGCCATCATAGATTAAACTCATCACCTCTAAGTTTCTCAAGACCCTCTTGACCACTAGGTCACGTCATGATGGTTTCTCTTCCACCCCAATCCATTTCTTCACGCCTTTCTTATCGCCTGTTTCGATAGGTTCTTTATAACTTTTATACGTATCAATGAAATTAGTTTGTTTCCTTAAAAAAAATGTCTAATGAAAAGCTTTGAGAATCGGTTAAATTTAATCCGTATTTATGGGCATCCATTAACCGGGCATTTTTAATTTACCAGCTTGGTCTCATTATTTTGGACTTGGATTCTTTCTTGTAATTAATCTTGGGGCCTTCATTAATGAGCTTTTTTTTTCATTTCTCTCAATTAACGCTTGGTTTCTAAAAGAAAATGTTACACTTGAGCCAGATTTAGTCCCAACGACAAGGTAACTAAAATCCTATTAATCTAAACAGCTAAATTTCGCACAGTGAATTAAACAAATAATTATATGACTGTACAAGGAAAAGAGAAATATAACTGCCATAAAGGGTACCCAAGTGAACTTTTCAATGATATACACAGAAACTAGCAAAGAACTTGAGCAGTATTAGTGAAACCTTGAAATGTTTTCAAATACTCAAGTAACTCAGACAATTTCTACAAAGATGCATACCAGTCATCGTTGGACCCCGGAGGAGTAGCATAAAGCGCACCACAATTTTTCCACGTCTCTATTAATTTCTTATTATTAGGATTCAGTGCAGGACCTCCAGTGACACGACTTCTATGCAAAATTATGAGTGGCATTCTCTTTGAAGGACTCAGCTGACGCATTTGATATACAATCCTTTTTAGCTGGAATTAGAAGATGGCATTCAGTACTCACCACAACAAACACTGAGAAAAAGTGCTCTTTCTAAGGAACTTATTATAAGTGAATTTATTGAATAGATCTCAAGATATATCACCTGGATAAAGCTGAAGTGATGTTGATTGATAAGACCCACATTGGCACCGTCAATTATAGCATCAAAAGGACCGTGTCTGTCGAGCCACTCCTGAATTATTTCACCTTCAAAACCAGTCAGAATTTTTCCAAATATAAATTAATTTACATGCCTAAAGCAAAGGGACTTGTTATGTCTTAGAGAGCAATAAAAATGTTTCAGACAAGTGGTACTTGATTACTTCTACAAAATGTGACATTTAGTAAGCTAGATATTTTGTGGCTCCAAGAAATTGGCAATTCATTTTTTTCACAAAAAATTACTAAATAAATCAAGCTTCTCACTCAAATACGCACAAACAAGTGCCTATTTGGTTATTCCTTCAGTTACATCCATCATAATAGACACCTATTTTGAATTATTCACTCCATGAACAATTAAAACTTCTAATCATAAATGTGGGGTTGAAAGAAGAAACCATCATACCTGGAATCTATTAAATTCAGTTCTAACTTCTTTTTGGCAAGCCAACTTGGTCAATGAGGCAGCAAAGTTTTCGGTTTCCTTTGGATCAATATCAATGCAAACAAGTTTCCGAGCACATGAATGACAAACGCCATTATCGTCCATCTGAGTTCTTACCAGCCTCCAACTACCACTACCCAGCCAACCTTGTCCGTGCCATCCTCCACCTCGTCTAACAATTTCTTCCCTAACCTTGCTCGCATCCCAACGTTTCTTCCCATTTTCTGCCGCACTTTCAGAATTAAACCAATCTTCAATAACTGCGACAGTAGGTTCAGAGATCTGTCTCACTGTTCTTCTTAAACGATGAAGCAACTCATAGACCTTATTGGCCTTCTTCACATCAGAACTGAGTTTTAGAAGAGCAGAAAGCTCAGGTTCTTCGGCCAGCACCTGAGAGGCAACCATGTGGGAATCAACTTCATAAGCTTCTTTGGGCATTAGTTTCTTACAGAAGCCAAACAGTGCCGGTCCATATGACCTCAATCTTGGCACAATGTCATAATCATTCATTTGCTTCACTAAAGAAAAAGCCATTTCTGGGTCATCCCTTGCAGCCGCAATTCTTGCAACACTAGTAAATGTAGCCTCGTTTGGGGATACTTTATCAATCATCATTTGCTGAAAAATCTCAAAACCCCTGTTGAGACCCACACTTAACATGCCAATGTCCTCGCTTGTTTCAAGCGAACCAGAGGAAGAGCACAAATAGAGCAATGCATTATAGTGATGTTGGTTAAGCTGGATGCCGTTACTCCGTGCCTCATCATAAAGCTTAAGTGCTTCAATAACTTGTCCATGCCTTGAGCACATATCTAATTTATGTTTAAGCACTCTCTCGGGTGAATCCTTGAGGGCTTTCTTCCTTGATCTACTGGAGACGTTAGAAGATGCTGAGGATTCGTGAGTAGATGAAGTGGCAGATAAAGCAACAGTACATAAAGACCCAACTGTGTGTATAGAAAAGTAACCGTTGCAACTATATTTCATTATATTTTCTGAAAATACGGTAGACCGACTGCTATAGACTTGGAGGCTAGCTCGAAGAGTATTCTGACTGGGAAATATCCATGGAATTTTAGTGAAGTGTGCAAAGAAGGGAGAAGTCTTAACAAATGAAGCCATAAGTGAACTTCCTAGGGTCATCATTCAAATACGGTAGTCCATAAGATTTTTATGGTACTTTCCATCAAAGTTAAGTTGATAACTTAACTGGAATCAGCCGGAACAGATGAATAACTCACGTTCATCTGAAAAACTAATAAATAGAAATATGGTAAGCATAGTCTGTCAATACCTTGTATTAAGCATAACAAATACAAATGATTTTGTACCATTTTAACTTGACTCATACAAACAATTGGAAACAAAACTCAGAACGTAAGCTAGCAAACTTTCAATAAAATTACAAATTACCACTTGTCATGGAAGACAGATAGGTATAAAGTAAGACCATAAAACAAACACATTGCAATGTAGGTGAAGCATAAGGTATAAATCTAAAAACTATAGCAAGATATAAACAAATGAAAGAAGAAATTGCAAAACTTAATCTTCTATACGAGAAACAGGTAAGCTATATGTATTTGAAGTCTCCTTCGCATTAAGCATCTTATATTCAAGCGCAGCAGAGAATATAAAAGCTTAAAAGAAAAACCAAACCAACTGAGCAGCATAGTATCACAGTAGTATTTCATCTAAGGGTACCATTACAAGTTCTAGAGAAAGGTTTTAACTTTTAAATATCAATGTCAATAAAAATATATTTTTTTGGAGAAGAAACAATATGACAATGAAAATATAAAGAACAATATGATAAAAATTCATTATATATAAGCATTTCACACCTTTTAAATCAGTTTAAATGCTTTATTTGATTCACTTTCTATACTTCATAGATATTCGTATAGTCAATTACCGGTTGTATCAGAAGTTGCTACTCAGCAAGAAGCGGTGATTTCAGTGATCAGAAAGGGCAAGTTTCTTCTTCTTCTTGAGATTTCTTATAGGTTGAAGACGTAGTCAAAATGTTTCTCAAAGTTCAGTTAACAAGGAATGCATAATTCCTGCATAAAACTTAGACGTAAAGGGGTTGGTGCTCCAAAGGTCTATAATAACTCATCTATTAGATGAATTTGCCGCTAAGAAGGCTATCAAGGATCTCGGTTATTTCCTTGTAGTTACTACTTTAGAAAATATAGGAGAAGAGAAAGTTCGACAGACGGGCGACGTCTTGTTTCTGGTTGTTTTTAGTGTTATGACCTTCAAGCTATATAGGGGAGAGATCTTGGAGGGTTATGTTAACAAAGAACTCAAGCATGGGTTTTCTTGAGATGTGTCCCTGTTGAGAATATCTACCTCGTGCTGGGTGAGAATCATGTCTTCCTGAATGACAAGCTCTAAAAAGTTACCAGTTATATCAATGCCAAATCTATGGAGAGATGGCAAACATGTCGACCAAAATTTAACACCCTTGTTCTAAATTCCATTCAAATCCATTCATTTTACACGGAGAGGCAGAGAATCCGCAAATCCAGTTACACCCAATTCATTTTTCGACATTCAAAAGGATTACAGAACCTAATTGGTCCAAATAGTATCCGATAACCCACAATTAAAGCAAACCCACCAAACAGAACGGGCTATAGCAATTAGAAGATGATAAAAACATAAATAAATCAGATCGAAAAGTGCCACAAACCTTCAGACTAAAACGAGAAGAAATTGGCAACGGCTGGAGAGAAGTATGAGTGCAGAAAAAGAACGCACACTAGTTTATCCAGAGAGGAGCTTTGTTCCACAGTGAGGCTGGCTTTTGAGTGGGAGATAAGTTTTGTTCAGCTTAATCTTGCCCAAAACTAACCAAACTATACACCCACCACCAAACCTACATGGCCTTTTCTGGTCTCGGATCGAGTTATTATAAAAGATGTGTTATTTTAAACGAGAATGTGTTATTATAATAGCATAATGATAAAAGGTGTTTGAGGTATGGATTAATATATTATAATAAAACAATTTTTTGGTGCATGTTATCAAACATGGAAAAGGAAATTGTTGATCTCAAACGAGAACATGGATGATGTGAAACGACGACTTGGGTTTGGGCCAACCTACTAGTTATTATAATTGGTGGGCCAACCTATTAGTTATTATAATTGGTGGGCCAAACATAGGTTAGGTTATAATAACTCAACTCTTGTTTGTATAAACGGACCCAAACACGAATCATGGGTAATTTGGGCCGGTTCAAGAATGAAGTTAACTCATCTAAACCTATGACCTACTAGTCGACGATACATACCAATTAACGCTAAGATAAGCTCGTTTTGGGAATCCATCTGAAACTAATTTGGGTTACTCCAATGTAATTTTCTTATTTTGTTTGTATTCAAACCAACATAAAAGGAAAAATTGCACAGACCACTCCTAAAGTATGATTTTTGTAACAATTAACCCCATAAACTTTCAATTCACCCATATTTCTTCCTTACAAAAAGAACTGGTGTACCCCAACCAAGGCGACACACAAGGTCGTATAAAACCCTTATCAATAAGATATTGCAACTGCACCTTGAGTTCTCTCAACTCTTTCAAGGTCGTCCTATATGGAGCTTTAGAAATGGGTGAACCCCAATTCTATACTGAAATTTTATCTCTCGAGCAGGAGGTAACCTTGGAAGATCCTAAGGGAACACATCTACGAACTCGCTCACAATGAGCACAGAAACCTGGGTATGTCTCGTGTCAACTATGCTAGCTAGGAAACTCCAAGCTTCTTGATCAATCATTTTTTTTGCTACTAGTGCATAAACCATCTTAGGGGCAAACTTTACTTTCGCAAACGATTAATATTGGCATGGTTTGCAACCAACCAGTCCATACCAAAGATCACATTCACATCAAACTCTTTCATGTTTAGAACTAGCAATGTCACATCTAACATGCAATCTTCCGGTAACACTTTACTTCCCTTTACTTTTTTCACTAGCCAACAAACTAACACTTGTTGGGGTAGATACAGATAATATTAGGTTCATAGGTTTGACCTAACTGAGGTCTACCATAAAAATGCTAGAGGTGTTGGAAACGCTGCGAGCTGTGAGCTGCTTGATCAAACTTCCTTTTCTATCTAGAAGAATATCCTAGAGCAACATTAGAATGATGCTCATCCATCACATGATAGCATCGGAAACAACTCTCATGACCCCAGTTGGCATGGTATCTAGCATCAAGGATGCAATTGTGGGGTCTGCCTACCCATAAGGTTCTATATCATTTTGTTCATATCATTTTGTTCATGCACCTCCTCTGCGTCTTGGCATCCTTGTCTACAACAAAATCATCTTTCTCTAAATTTCTAATCCAAGCTTGGATGAAAACTCAAAATATTTTCATTCACATATCTGGCCTGAGTAAAATTATGCAACTCATTGCAATAAAACGTAAATAAATTCTAAACAATATCTCTTTTCTCCTTTTTTTTAGCAAGGCATACCTAGTTGCGACAGTGTTTACTGCTTGGCCATGGAATCACTTAGTACTTACGATGTAAGCATATCTACAAAACTTGCAACTCTGAACTGTGATACCAACCATAATGACCCGACTTTTTAAAAGAAAAAGTGAACTAAGATTTTGGAAATAAAACTTCTCAAGTGAAAATAAAAGCAATTTTAAAGATAAATTTTAAAAACAAACTTTCTTTAGGGATTCCAGTTCTATAAATATACAATTCAAGAATAAACTAAAAAATAAAAGAATAATAATTAAAAGAAAAAAACGTTCGACTAACCTTTTAAGATAGCCTAACAATATTTAAACGAAACAAACAACTAAAAAGCTACTATGCAGAATAAGATACCTAGTGAGAAACTCCAATGTTGGAGTCATGCTATGCAAACACATGCAACATATATTTTCTTTTCTTTCTAATAGGACCTAAAAAAACCTTCCTGGCCAACTTATTCCCAACTGAGTTGAAGCCAATAACTGGGCCAAAGTCAATATCTAAGTTGAAGCCAATATATGGACCACAGTCAATATCTCGATCGAACCCAATATTCGGGACGAAGCCAATAACTGAACAAGTATTGACCTGATTACTATCAATTCTAGAGAATATGAGGCAAAACACATTTAATCATTATTATCACTTATGTCACATGCACTGTGGTTTCATAAAAAACATGTATTTGAACGTGATGAAAATGCATCACATTAATCGTCAGATAAAATATTCTAGACCCATAATTTAAAAATCATAGAGAGAGATCACAAGTGATTCATATTTTGATACTTTTTAAAACTGAAGTCTGAAATTATGGGTGGATTAGGAAAACTCCCAACCACCCGAGAGTATAAGTACAAAACTCACTATATCCTTTAAGTAACGTAAAAGGTGCAAACAAACATACTCTTAACCCAAATGTTCCCAAACTTCAAATTGAAATACTCAAGGATAAACTTGTAATTATTCCCAATAATTACCTTAACCACTTGGTCTCTTAAATTCGAGCATTGAAACATTCCTTACCAATTAGGCACAAATAACACAAACAAT
Organism: Sechiopsis laciniata; assembly: GCA_037833695.1. Taxonomy (NCBI): domain Eukaryota; kingdom Viridiplantae; phylum Streptophyta; class Magnoliopsida; order Cucurbitales; family Cucurbitaceae; genus Sechiopsis; species Sechiopsis laciniata. The sequence continues at coordinate 6,627,681 of JBBMKA010000009.1, read as the reverse complement.
TTTGCCGAGTTAACAATTAAGTTTAAGACCATAATTTAATTGAAGTCGCAACTTTGAAGACGGAGTGGGTGAGCCTTGCGCATTATTAACAACAAAAGAACCCATTAAAATGTGCAATTTTTCTTGAAATTAAACATAAACCCATTACTCAATCTTGGCCAAGAAAATCAATAAAACATTGAGGGAACTCACCCAAAACATGGATTTGAAGGAGGTAACTAAAATGAATTCTCTATGTGCGGACATTACCTCTCATTAATCTTGCGCTGTTCCGTGACACACACTGCTTCGACCGCAGGGCATTTAGCCTTATCGTTGTTCTTCGCATTTGCCTCCAACTTCAATCATAGTAAATTTAAATAAATAACTTTTCCAATTGATTTATTACTCATTCAAATTACAATGATGGCATTCCCAACAAAGCCGCCGCATGGGATTTTGGTAGATAGAGTGGGATTCAGATGATGCATAGTTAGGGCTTCTATCCAAATAAATAAATTTAAAATATCATTTTGGTATTTTATTTTCTCCATTGTCCCAAGACCCTAGTCCCGATTGGTGAATCTCCATTTATTCGTTGGATGGGGGAGTGAGCCAAGATAAAAAAATTTCTCGCAACTTAAATGAAGATGAGGATGGAAAATGTATTTTTCATCTCCGTTTCTCGATCTCGGCTCAATTACATTTTTTTTTAAATGATTTTTTTTCCTCTTTTATACTAATTTAATCTTTAGTTATATTTCCTTTGTTGGTAGAAATATCTATGCAAATGTATATTTTCTACAATAATTAGTTTTTTAATTGAAATGTTTTCCATGAAAAATACAACTATTTAAAAATATTTTTAAAAATTAAGATTAAAATAATAAAATAAAATGGTGAATTTTTCATTGCTAGGAGCCAGATCCCTGCCAATTCTTCGTAGGGAATCCCTGCCCTCATCCCTACAAAACAAGAAAACGGTGAATTTTGGAAGGACGAGGAATGATTTTGGTGGAAGGGATGGGGATGGTGAAGTCATTCCCCGGCCCTGCCCTGTTCCATGGACATCTCTACCTATTTCATTTTTTTGTCGAAATAAACTTAATGTATATAAGAGGTGTTTGGATGAGATTTTAGATGATGAATTATTATCTTCAAAAAAAAAATGATTAATTATTTTGAGTAATTAAAAATTGAGAGTTATAGCCAAAAACTCGTTTGGATGTGCTTTTTTGTAGAGGAGTTAGAGACAATATGTTGTTTAGATGTGAATTTAAAATGAGTAGTTAAAAAAACAAAAATGATTAAAAATTAGAAGTTAGAAATGACGAGTTATTTTGAGTACTTATAAATGAATTATTAGAAATTAGTGGTTAAAAATGAGGAGTTGTTTTTAGTAGTTATAAATTAATGATTAGAAATTAGTTATTAGAAATGAAGAGTTGTTTTTAGTAGTAAAAATGACGAGTTGTTTTGAATAGTTTTAAAAAAAACTCGTTTGGATGTAGTTTTTCAAAGAGTAATTAGTAGATACTCATTTTAAATCCTCCGTAAATTCAACAAATAAACACCCAACACTCTTGATTATGGTTTCAAGTTCCCAATATTGTTCAATTCAAAAAAAACAATTTCATTTTTAATTTTTTATTTCTAAAAACAAGTATGTTTGATAATTAATTTTGTTTTTTTCTTTTTAAAATATTTTTAAAAAATAAAATAATAAAAAGTTCAAAAAACTTTTAATATATATATATATATATATAGGTCTTATAATATAGGTTTTTTTTTACACGTTCAAGTCGGTACCATCCCAAAGCTATCAACCAAGTCCATAAGATAATATGAACTCTATTGAAGTGTTGCACGCTGATATGTCTAATTTTTCATTACAAAACATTTGTCCAAAGTCACACACTTCACTTTATAGCTTGTGGCACTAAAGGTTAGGTCATTTAAACTCTGAAGTTGTATCTAGGATTTTAAAGAATTATATTATTTCCATTTCAAAAGACAAATATTCTGATTTTTGTAGTGCACTGCCCTATGCAAAATACACAAATTACCTTTTCATATGTTTACCACTACTCATGATGAACCTTTACAACCCTATTGAAATAGATATATGAGGTCTATCTTCCTTATGTTCTACAAATGGATTGAAATATTACTTAAGTTTTGTACCTGCATATAGCAGATATGCATAGATCAACTTTCATTCATCAAAATTCCAAGCATTTGCAACCTTTTGTAATTTTAAAACAAAGGTAGAAAAGTCTCAAGGTACAACCATCAAAGCTATCCAAACTAGTGGAGGCATTGAGTCAATTCTTTTTCTAACTTTCTTCAAGAAAATGGAATCGATCATAGAATTGCATGCTCCTATACTGCGGAACAAAATGGTATAGTTGAAAGGATGCATAGACATATAGTTGAACTAGGATTAATTCACTTAGTTCAATCATCTTTTCCAAATACTTTGAGGTAGATCTTGCTGCTAAGAGCCTTAGAAACATACATTGTTTCAAGCTTACTCCATAGGTCAACAACGTTTTCAATATCTCTGACTATTCTGAGAACATTGTCTCCAAGGTAAAAGACAATCGTGCTGAGAGCGATTTCTGACATTTCTTTCTTCTCTAAATCGGAAAGGGTTGAAGCAGGTTCTTCTTTGACACCAAGAACCTTCAAAACTCTCTACTGAACTAACAATGCCTTCATTTCTCGCTTTCAAATACCAAAATCACTATGTCCATCGAACTTTTTGATCTCTAAAAACATCTATCTTGTTGATTCAATTTGATTGAAAGCATTATTGTTTGCTATCTTCTAGTCTCTATCTAAAGTTCTAATACCAATTGGAACGTTTAATCCGAGCTAATAATCAATTACATGATCCAACCTAGCTGATACGAAACCTAGAGATGATGAGTGAAACGGAAGAACGAAAGAGATAAAAAAGAGAACGTAATTTAAGCGTCTTTATTAATCTATCAATTACAACAACAATTAAGAAGGAAAAACAAAACCTTTTCTAGAGGTAGTGGAAATCCATTTAGATAATGGATTTCCAACAGCTATCAAAATTGGCCCAAACAAAATACTATTTAATAGCCTTATTCCACAATAAGTACACGACAACATAAAACCCAATTACTCAATACTTGTAAAGAGTAAAGTTCAACTAAGAATAAAACATCACATCCTGAAAGAGGACTTTCATGGGTATAGTTTTATATCTATATGTTATGACCCGAGATTTTTATTTGATGAAAAATCTATTTATTTTCCCTTAATTTATTTTGTGGCTATTTTAAATAAATTATTGGGTTCTTTTTGTTAAATACATTGGAAAATGAAAGGTTTTATGTTTTGTTTTAATGGAT
>JBBMKA010000009.1:6605672-6624216 GCA_037833695.1 Sechiopsis laciniata | reverse complement strand
AAGTAAAGTTTGAGAAAATTACTTAGAAAATATATTGACATTTGAAGGATAAAAAAACATTAGATTGATCTTCAAAATTTTAAAAAATCTTCTAAATAATGGAATAAATATGATTTTATATGATTTATTGACAATATATATATATTTTGGTTTGGATCGGTTTTTATTGGTTTTTGAAAATGAAGACCGGAACCGATCTAATATTTTCAATTTTTTCAAATTACAAATCGATATGTCCAACTTTGTACTAAAAAATCGATCCAATCCACTGGATTGGATTAGTTCAGTTCAATTTTTCGATTTTGTCTTGCCCCCTAATTTTGGACATTCTCTACAAATTTATCTATTAAAAAAACACTTTCTACAAGTTCACTTTATCATGTGACACACTAACAAAGCGCCATGAAGAAAGCAATTTTTTTTTTTTTCGCAACACTTTCAATGCTATATATTTTATTTTATTTTATTTATTGTTATATTTGTATAATATTTATTATGCTTAACTTCTTTTTTTTTTTTTTTTAAAAAAAAACCTTATGCTTAACTTCAATCTTTCACGATTTTGATGATTGAACTCAAACAAGATACTTCAATTATTCTTTTGAGGTGCAACCATTCTAATATTTTTTGTTACATTTGTATAGATAAACATTACAAAATAATCTATCTGTATGGAAATGTGGACGATTAAAGGTGTATTTCTGCCACCAGAAACTAATCAGGAGAATGGGTTTATGGACAATTGCCTATATTTGAGCTACAAAAAATCATTCTTTTTTTAATCTCATTTTTCAAAAATCACATTTTTTATTCTCCTCTCAATTACTTTTTATTCTCTCTCCCTAACAACTTTTTATTCTTCCCAACATTATTTTTCACTTCATCATACTCATTATTTTACCTTTTCCAAATTCATTTTTGGGAATTTATACTCAACAACACATTCTACCTCTCCTATATTATATTTGCAGTACAATTTCTAAAATAATCCATCTATAGCACATGACTTCTATCGGTAGTAGAACTCAACCAATGATAGAACTTTATCATTGATTGAATTCTATAAGTGATAGAACTCAATATGGATTTGTTGTTACAAATGAATTAGTTTAGATTTTTGTGCTTGGAAATACTTTACCCTTTTTATTATACATGCAAAATTCCCTTCATTTTTTTCATCATAAACACAAATAATTGCATAATTATTCTCTTCATCCAAAAACCCAAATAATCATTCGTTCATTCTCCTTTATATTCTCATTTTAATTCTCATTTCTCTACAATCATTTTTATTTCTCTTCCTCCTAATATTTCCTAAGAGTTTATGAATTTTAATATTCACCTCAATTATGAACAAAAATCAAATTCAATTAATATGATGGATGATTTGATAACCAAGAAGTTACTAGTTAATCTCAAGCTTGATAATTGTTAAATAAAAAAGAGAAAAATATCCCTTCCTTCTTAAATTTAATAAAAAAAAATTCTTTTTTTTATTCGGGTCAAAATAATGTAAAATAAAAGCTCTCAATTCGTACAAAAAAAAAAAAAAAAAAAAACCTAATCATTTTCCACCACCACAACGCATCTTATTTGTTTATTTCTTTTTAGCTTCTTCTTTCTTCTAGCGTCCGATGTAGGAGTGTACATGATATTATTATACTTTGAATATGTGGAAAAAAAAAACAAAACAAAATACATGTTATTATATATATTGAATGGGTTGGTGGCGCGATTGGTTATTTGATTTAGTGTTAATCTATTTCTACGGTCACCCAATGACATCAATGTACACTTATTATTAATGAATCGGTATCGGTAGCCCAACGACATCAATGTACACTTGTTATTAATGAATATTATTACATATTTTTTATAATATAAATATTAATGAATATATTTAATACATAATCTTGATATTAAGGAGTATTTATAATACAATATTAAAATGAAGTAATGATTATGAATGTATATACTTTATAATTTATTAACATATATAATTATTTTGAGAGAATGATCCATTCCATACATTTTTCTTATATATAATACTGTTTTTAGTTCAAATTAAGTTGAGTTGAACTAACAAATTTTAACTTAATCCAACTCAAATAAAATTATAAGTTAATCCAATTCTCATTTTTTTTATATATCCCTGAGAGGTGTTTGGATGAAGAGTTAGTTTGATGAGTTATTTTGAATAGTTATAATTTGAAAGTTGTAGTAAAAAATTCGTTTGGCTGTAGTTTTTATATAGACGAGTTAGAGACAATAACTTATTTGGATATATATTTAAAATGAGTAGGTAAAAAAAGAATGATTATAAATAAGTGGTTAAAAATGAATTATTTTGAGGAGTGAGAAATGAATGATTAGAAATAAGTAGTTAAAATACGAAGATTTATTTTGAGTAGTTATAAATGAATAATTAGAAATGAATTGTTAGATTTATTTTGAGTAGTTATAAATGAATAATTAGAAATGAATTGTTAGAAATGAAGAGTTAATTTAAATAGTAAAAATGAGGAGTTATTTTGAATGTTAAGATCTCACCATTGTCTCATATTGAAAAAGTGAGAAGTCTTAAAAGCATTTATAAGAGATATGAGTTACTCACTTGTTATCAATTGATTTTGAGGTGAAACTTATATTATTTAATATGATATCAGAGTCCATAAAATTCAAACACTCCAATAAAAAAATAAAATTCATTGCCAATTTTGAAAAAGGAATTAAGTAAATCCTCCCTCTAAGAAAAAAAGACCCCCTAATCCTTCCCATTAAACTTAAACGAGAATGAAAAATCAGGCAAATCCCATTAAAAAAATCTTCATATTTTCTTTTTGTTCTTTCCTTTTCGTTGGTTTTTTTTTTTTTTTTTTTTAAACCTTCCTTTTGTGTAATTAACGTTACCCCTTGTAAATCGGGTTGCCTCTATTTTTCCATAATAACATTTCCGATTTCATTTCTCTGTAAAATTGCTCTCTCTCTAGACTTTTCTTCTCTCACACGTCTGCCATTTAAATCCATTTCCATGAGAAAGCAACGTTTTGGATGTTGTTGCTGAGTGTTTTCCGGTGAAGGGTTGTTTGGAAATTGAAATATTGGCAGTTTTTTCCCCCTCTTTTTCTTACAATTTCTCTCCAATTTCATGGAAACATGAAGTTCTCCGGTTGTGTAAGAACCCCTTTTCTTCTTCTTCTTTTTCTTCTCTGATCTTTTTCCCTCTGAATCAACTTTTTTTTTTCTGGGTAACGTATTTGGTTTGATTTGGGGTCTTTTTTTAGTGTGTTTGAATCCAACAGTTTGAGGGAAACCAATCAAGAAATGATAGGTTTTGTTTAGTTTGCCTCTTTTCTGATGATTATGCTTACCCTTTTTTTTTGTGGGGTTTAAGATGTTTGTTTATTTGTTTTTTGTGGACAGGTTTTTGTTTTCATTGTTTGTTTTTTTTTTTTTTTTTTTTTTTTTTTTTTTTTGCAGTTGCCCTTGCTTGCTGAGCAAAAGAATAGGAATTCTTGTCTTTGTACCATTTTCCCAACTGCTTCTTTGCTTTGTCTTGTATTGCTTGTGGGGACTGCATATGTTGCTCCAGACTATAGGGAGGTATGATTTCTTGTTGTTTGATGGTTTTGAAGTGTTGGGTGCTCTCCCTATTATTTTTTATTTTGATGGCTGGGGTCTCGGAGCTTTGTCCCACTATACCCGAAGGCATCCGCGCCCATCCCAAGACCTAGACCGGGGTGACAACAGGGGATTTCACAATTATGCTCACTTGTTGGTTTTGAACATAAGACCTACAAGGGTGCTCTCCCTATGAATTGAGTGTTTTTTTATTGTTTCATGAAGTTTTTTGTTCTGTAACCACTGATGTTTGGAGATACCCTTCAAGGTCTTAGATATAAGTCGTTGAAGGCTTAATTAGTTAAACCTTGATAACCATCATGGGTTGATCTAGTCGTCAAATAAGGGCCTTGTATAAATATAAGTGTTTAGAGGTTCTTAGTTTAATTTATGGTGACCATTTAAATAAGTGTTTAGAGGTTCTGAGTTCAATTTAACTTTCCTAGAAATTAATTTCTTATAAATTACCTTGACAACCAAATGTAGTACGACAAGGCTATTGTCTTGTGTGAATAGTAGAGGTGGGTGTAAGTTGACCAGACACTCACAAAAAAAAAAGGAATAGTTAAACTGTGGCTGTTTCTTGAAGTTGGCTTTAGGGTGGATGAAGCTTCTTGTAGAGTAGTAGGGTTGAGCCTATTACTTATCAGTTTGTTTACAGAGGAGTTCCCAACGTTGTTTTTAGCTTCTGCACTTTTGAACCTACATTCAAAGTTAGGTGGCATTTGCAACAGATTTGATTTTGAATAAAACATATTTTAGGCCGCTTTAAGAGTATGTGAAAGGAGTTTAGCTCGTTGAACATCCAGAATGATGTGTTTGGTTCTTTCTCTGCAGACAATTTCTAGATGGGGAATAAATGGTTTAGTCGGTTCAAAGTTCAACAAATGTGAGGTTTGTTCGCTAATTCAGCCGTTATTACTCTAGCAAGAGCAAACTTTTGTATCAAGCTTCTCATCTGTACATCACATAAAAGATTTTTCCATTTGATCCTCATATTTATTAGTGTTTTTTGCACTAGAATCAATGTAGGCCAAATGGAAGCGAGCCACTACCCAAAGACATTGTTGTCACTGCATCTAACTTGGAAATGCGACCGCTATGGGGTGCATCAAAGCATTCTTATCAGGTCATGAATCAAGTTAGTCTTCAGAAAATGAATTTTTATGCAAATTCTACTTTCTTTTCATGTTTTGCTGTTACCCTACAAAGTGCTGAGAGGCTATTAAATTCCTGATTTTCCCTCTGGTAGTGTAAGGAAATGTGATCATTGTAGTTATTTTAGAGAAATGTTATTTAAAGTGAGTTTTGGATGATTTTTGAAAGCTGTAACACATTTTCTACAAGCATTTTTGAAAAAAGAGCACTAAACAAGGGCTTCATCTAAAAATAATAAGTATTTTAGAACTTTTAAAAGTATTCTTTACTGTGTAACCAAATATCATGAAAAATTTGAAAATTTGTTTGAATTAGCTAAAAGGCCATAAAAGCAATTTTCGTTTAGTGAAGCTAACTGCTTAGTTTTGAACAGCTATTTTATCAGACAGTACTTTCTATTCTACCATTTCAATTTCATATTTATGCACATGATTGAACGCTCAACTCTATGCTCGTGCTTGTTGATTCTCTTATCTTAATATTTGTACTGATTGTGTATTGCTTGAAACAGAATCCTGCAAACTCATCAAGTAACTTATTCGCAATGGCCGTTGGGATTAAGCAAAAAGATCTTGTGAGTATAATGGTAACAAAGGTATGAAGACAAGTATAATCATATTTCCAAATCCAAATCTATTCTATTAGTTCCATGTTCATTTATTTGGACTTATTCGTTCATTCTACAGTTTCTTTCTAGCAACTTTGCTGTGATGCTTTTCCATTATGATGGTATCGTGGACAAGTGGAAAGAATTTGATTGGAGTAATCGTGTAGTACATGTAACTGCAGCAAACCAAACTAAGTGGTAGATATTCGATGTTCTACACCCGTTTTATTCACTCTATTTTTTGAAAGTTTACGACTTTAACTTTGTCCCACTTGCCCTTGATCTGATGCTGTTTAGGTGGTTTGCCAAACGCTTCTTACATCCTGATATTGTAGCAGAATATAATTATATCTTTCTTTGGGATGAGGATCTTGGAGTTGAATTTTTCAATCCAAAACAGTAAGTTGGCTGCAATTTTGTTGTTAACAAACAAAACTAAGCGCATGATAATATGCTTTCTTTATTATTATTTTTGTAATTACCAACTTCGAAGAGAGCATACTGCTGACCAGCTTCAATGTTTTTCTCCCTTTTTCATTATAAGGTATGTACATATTATTGAAAGTGAAGGGCTAGAGATATCACAACCAGCACTTGATCCGTATAAATCAGAGGTGCACCATCAAATTACTGCACGTGGGAGGCGATCGACAGTGCACAGGTCTTCCCCTTCTCTTATTTCATAGTAACCAATTTGTATTAATTTTTTTAAAAGCAAGAATCTCATAATGTTTTATGTGCTTTCATCAGTTGTTTACTATTGTATGATTCTATCTTTGATCTGCATCACTCCTGCAGGAGAACGTTCAAACCTAGTAATGGTGGAAAAGGCTGTGATGTCAACAGTACAGCTCCTCCATGTACCGGGTAAGTGCAATTACCGAAGACATGTGCTTAAGTTCAAAGTGATCGTGCCTGAAAATTGAGATCTTCTGCTGCAGATGGATAGAAATGATGGCCCCAGTTTTTTCCCGAGCTGCGTGGCGTTGTGTATGGTATATGATCCAGGTGGGTTGCTACCTTTTGATGTAACCTGAGTAGACAGATAAAATGGCTGTCTATAATAAAATTATAGGCTAACATTTGCATTAATTTTAACCCTTGGATGGATGGAAAGTGGTAAATGAAAATTTCCAAACTCCAATGAAGCCTGGTTTGGCTTAATCTTTACATATTATCTTTCCTCCCATTTCTGAACAGAATGATTTGATCCATGCTTGGGGCTTGGATATCCAACTGGGATATTGTGCACAGGCAAGAGTCTCACTATTCCTTGTTTGTTAAATATTAGCAGTCATCTTGTTTTCCTTCAATATTCTACTGCTGTTGTTTGAAACTTCGAGCTCTTTTTCCTCATAGGGTGATCGAACGAAGAATGTTGGTGTTGTTGATGCTGAGTATGTAATCCATCATGGACGGCCGACACTTGGCGGTCCGGAAGAAAATGAGGTTGAAAATGTGATGGATTTTAAAATTTTACTAACAGCACAGTTATTGCTATTCATAATCGTTTCCTAGGAACCTATGATCACAACGACCTGATAAATGTTAGATCAGGCTTTTGTATATCCTTGTTCTTCATTTAGTCCTAGTGACTGAGGTTCCGGGTTGGTGATACATTATCAAGCTTTAGATTTTTCTTATTCTATGATCTTTTGGTTTATAGTTATATGGTCTCTTGCATTTTTGTGGATGTGGTTTCATGTAGTACTCTGTTTTTTTAACAAAGGTTTTAGTGTTTCTTTGTCCTGTATGTGTAATGAAACTTCCCTAGGCAATGATACATTGGTGTTTCTATGTCTTGGAACTTTATCATCATTCTTGAGCCTTGTGAACATCAAATAACTGAAGGTCTCTATGTTGCAGACATCAATATTGACATCGACATCTTCTAAGCCGACATCTTCCAAGTCTCACGCACAGGGTCATAGAGCCGATGTAAGTTTCATTCGTTTCTTTCGGCTCTTCGTCGCTTCATAACAAATTCTACTTCTTTTTGTTCCAGCTAATGAATTTTATTTCTTTACTTTATTTTCGACACTTAATCGTAAAACGCAACTATATAATTCATCAGCAACATGCTTGAAGAGTTGCTTAATGTGTTGGTTTATGTTAAATCTTCCAATATGGTATCAGAACAGGAGGTCATGAGTTCGAATCCCTGCTAAGTAGTTTCTTCCCCAATTAAAATTAAATTCCACTTGTAGGGCATTTCTCAAATTTCAAAGCCCACAAGTGAGGAGGAGTGTTGGTTGATATAATTAAATTTATTCCAATCCATCAGCTTAAGCTATTGGATTGATTGGTAGTTTAACATAATTCAATATATTGTCACAGAGTATAGGTTTATTTCCTTTCTTGCATATTTAAAATCAATTTCATTCATGCAGGTAAGAAGGCAGTCCTATATTGAACTAGATGTATTTAGAAAGAGATGGCAGAAGGCTGCCGAGCAAGATGAGTGCTGGCACGATCCGTACCCAGAGACAGTAGGCAACACATGATAAGATGATCGATTTGACGAATTGGAACAATTTTGTAAGATGTGCATCATCATTGAAGTTGAGAGCATGGCAAGTTACAAGCTATCGATATTCATGGATGGCAAGGAAAGGATGATCGTATATCAGCAATGTATGCAGCGGATATCCGTACGTCAAATCCGGGTACGGATTGTAATCTGATTGTGTTGTTCTGTAGTTAAAATGCTGTAAAGTTTCAACTTCTTGTGTTGAAACATAGTTTAAGTGTTACCGCTGGGGGGTATACCAGAGTTGTATGGAAAAGAACAATAGAAACCAACCTTTGTTTATGAGATTAGAGTACAGAAACAAAATGTTTAGTCTCTCAAATGATGATATTTTTTCTCTTGTTTAACTTTTCCACCTATATTTTGGTTATCTTTTGTTTATTGAGACTAAGAAACCAACTTTAATTGACAACACAAAAATAGCCCTACCAAAATGAGAGGAGGCCCCCAACCACTACAAATTTGATGAAAACAATAAAAAACAAAGGATAACTACAAAATAAATTAAATGAGAGGTCACCAAGGAGCTTTAATGTGTATTGAATTTCAAACTATCATCTTTCAAAAAAAAAAAAAAAATAATAATAACAATAACTAATCCATCATAAATTAGTCCAGGGGTTAATAGAGTATTGAAAATTTAAAAGGTTATGAATTCAATCTATGATGATTATTTATTTAAAAATTAATTTTGTATAAGGTTTTTTGACAACCAAATATTATAGAGTTAGGTGGTTTGTCTCCCGAATTCAGTTAAGGTGTCCATTAGTTGATTCAAACACTCATGAACATAAAAAATGTATTGAATTTCAAGTATCCTTTCCCGAACTATCTTTCTCAATAAATTTGAACAAAAATGGGACAGGGAAAGCTCTCACACAAACTATTTTAGTAAGACAAAAATAAAGTATACATACCTCTTTTCCCTTAAAAAAGGTACACAAATGGCTTCATTTTTTTTTTTTTTAAAGGAATTGAAGCTTTGCTCTACTACATCTCTGGATAAAGATATTTATTTTTTTATGGGGTCGGGATCCCATGGAGAACTCTCTCTCCATTAAAAAAAGAATGATACAGACCATTTTTTTTTATAATCAAGAATTGGAGCTTTGCTCCATTACATACCTGGATGTCTATTTTATCCATAGAGTTGGACTCGGTAAGGTCCTGACACTAACAAAGCAGGAAATCCCTATTTAGGAGCTAACTGTGATGAGCACGGAGAAATATATTTTGGTTGTAAATTTTTTATTTTTGAAGAGGTATGAGGGATGATTATATATGGTTATAGATTATCAATTTTTAGAGCTTATTAGGTTTAGTTATTTTTTTGAAGGATTTTGTTTTTGTTAATATTACGCTTATTCTCATTAAAAAAAAATCCCAATAAAAAATAAAGAATAACTATTTTCAAGTAAAAATATTTTTTAAAGTTGTGAAAAGGTTAAAGACATATTGTTCAAACAACATTTTAACATTATTCGTATAAATTTAATGGTGAAAATATTTTTAACGTTTTTAAGTTTAAGTATAACAAAATTTTAACGGTTTTCATTTAAATTAAATGGCATTGGGTATTTTGTAACTTCTTTTTAAAAGTTGAGTAGTATTTTTGTAGATTTTCAAAATTCAAAAGTATTTTGACACAAATCCATACTTCAGGAGTATTTTAGCGAAAAAATTTGAAGTCGAATCAATTTAGTCATTTATCTTTAAACATTTTTCAACTCAGTTACTCACCGTTTATGAATATTATTAATTGACTAATGAATCAAGTAAAGTAAATTTGTAATACAAACAAATTTGACATTTCCGATATAAATGGTGTAATTGAAAATGATTCAAGACACTGGACTGAATTAAAGATTTTCAAATGATACGCTACAAATATACAATTTAACTCATAATATTTGGATGTTTTTTCAATTTTGTCCAATTGTTTAACAGTTTATAATTTATAGTCATATTTAAATTTTAGTGTATTTCAGCCTCACACTTGATGAATAGTAAAAAAGGTAGTAATAAACTCGTTCCTTACAAAATTGCTAGAAATTTTGTGTTCACTTATTTAGTGCTAGTTTATTATCAAACCATTTAACATTTCCCAATAGTGAGAAATTAAATTAATAATCTCAATGAATAGGGAAACTTATTAAAATAATAAAGACTTAATTGAAAAACTTTCAAACATTAGAGGCTAGAGAGATACATTTATCCTTGACAACATGAACTAAATTGGCAAAAAGATCCAAACTTTGGGAAGTAATAGATGTAATTGGGTCTATAAAATTAATAGAACATCCCACTTTGGTTTTAATTGTTTAATTTGCCAATTGACTGTTAGTGGCAGTGAGCATCTATGACTGGTTTCTTTGTTTCAGCAGTCAAACTTATAATATTTATATAAAAAAAAAAAAAAAAAAACTTTTATTCTTTTGTTACCCTCCAAATTCAAATTTATTCCTTTTGGGACCTTTACAACTGGTTCCCACTCTATTGCCAAAAGATAGAAGAGCATCACCATCTTTATCTTCCATTTGTTAGAAAATAAAATAAAAATAAAGAAAAAAGGATTCGTCTGTCCATTTTCAACAGAAGAAGCTTTGGATGTTTCCAATCAGTTCCTACATAAGAAAACTACAAAAACTTCAAGACTGGCATCTATCAACTACTTTAACTAAACATGCAAGAAAGAAAATAAAAATCATGCACTGGATTCCTTTCCCTTTTCTCAAAAGCATATCTAAGAAGCATGGACGCCTTAGTTTGTATCGCATATTCGAGTTTGACGCCCGTCAAGACGCTTGCTAAGCACACTAAACAAGCATCAAATACTCGTTAAACAAATTCGGTTCGTGTTTTGTTGGATATGACTTTTTTCTGTGCCTACTATGTAGCTTAGATGAATCAAATTTATACCTGTGACACGAATTCGATAGACTTCACTAAAAAAAGAAAAAAGTTGTGTTAATCCCACATTTCAAACAAAAAAACCCCTAATCAATGGAGAAAACTAATGCAATGAATTCAAAACTCAAACCAGGAAAGACCTGCCTGTACATCCTCACCTTGTTGTTCCATTCTCACTCATGTGCTTCAATGTAGAAGTATTTCATTCACAGATTCACATACAAGATTTTACACATACAGAGAATAAGCACAGTAAAGAAACAAACTCAAAAGGGTGGTCGAATCGATCAAGCTCAACGACGGTAGAGAAAATGAAACTAGAATTTGAAAGGAGAAATAATGCCATGAATGTGGCCTAGACTAGAGTGGTCAAAATGCAACTAAGTATGGATGTATGTTATGTACATGTAAGTGAGGCAATAGTAAGGGTCTAAAAGGCATAAATTAGGCAGAAAAAAAAAATAAGGGAAACAAGAAATGAGAAAGAGTAACAAGCTAATAGTTATTTGTTCTCAAGGTATCACATGGGGTGTTGCATCAAAGAAGGAGGTGAATTAGATTCTTTAAAACACTTACCTCAAGGAAATTAACTTTGGTACAACTTCCAAGTAGTACATCCTTGTCTCTTCCTACTTCACCCCACAAATGTAAAGGAAAAAACAAACATTTCCTGTTCTTTTGCCTACCAGAAAACAAAACTAAAAACTTCGTTGCATTTTTTTTTTTAAAATTTTTTTTTCTTTTTTTGCACAACATTTTTTTTCTTAATTCAACAACAATGGGGTAGAGGGATTTGAACCCAAGACTGTTGGGGACTTACACTTATGTTGATTGAACTATTGCTCTTAATGGCTTTTAGTTCAACAACATTTAAGGTAGGATTCGAACATATGACCTCTTGGTTATAAGTCAATACTTTATACCAATTGACTTATGCTCTTGTTGACCATTTGGAATATTTTATGTTCCAAGTCTCGAAGAGGACACCGTTTGAATTAAAAAAAACAAAACAAAAAACAAAAACAGAAGAAGAATACAATAGCTTTCACTCTGTAAACCCTAGATTAGTTTCACAAATCTTAACAAAGTTATACAGCTCTCACTCCTCCATCCACCTAACTCAGCCCCCACCAAACAAAAGATTTGGATACACACAAAACAAAAGAAGCATATTCTTATTACATTTTATAAAGAAATGGAGAGGAGTTAATTGGTTGTCTTATCAAACCTTCAATACTGGTCTTTCCTTCTTTCTTTTGAAGCAACAAAAGAAAGAAAACTTCAAGGGCAATGTGAACAATCCTTTTAAGCTTCTAGACTTGTGATTAAAATAAGAAAGAAGCGGTATCAACAAAAGGTTAGACAATAGAACACCCAAAATTCATCAAGTAAACAACTCGTAAAGAACAAAAAATCAATCATCAAACAAAATTTCGAGGTAAAAGTAACATAGATACTTGAATAAGCCAAAAAATTTTACAACAAGAACAAACACAAGTTACTTCATAAAAATCTATACATCATCTCACAACCATCAAAGCTTACCATATCATTTATCATCTTAACATACTCTATCATTGAAATTTGTACCCCAATTTTCACGATCAACTACAACAAAATAAACAAACAACAGCAGGAGCTCTATTAACAAATGAAAGCATCTGTCCTAAAATACAGCAAAAAGAAAAAAAAAACAGTAAACCAACCTCACAATCCTATCTTCAGGAACGGCCACTTCATAACTCTGAAACTAAAAGGGTCTGAGAGAAACATAATTCCACTAAGCTATAAACAAAAAAAAAAAAAAAAAAAAATTCAGGAGAGATTTCTTCAAATCAATCCTTTCGTTTCCAGAACAGAGCAACAGAGATGACAACAAATGACCCTAACTCAAAACCTAACCAAAAACATCATGCTCATATATATCCAAACAAATTTCAGAGAGATATATCTAAAATATATAGGCTAAAGATTGCATCCAAAGCAATTGCAGGATTTGGGAGTGAATGAGCAAAAACCAAATGGCCTGTTGGGGATGTTGCAATTGATAGCATAGCAACAAGGAGAGGGCAAACAAAGGCCCTTAGCACCTCCACAACAAGTGCAAGGGGCACAAATTTGGAAGCTCCCAAGTTTCCTTCTAGTCTCATTCATTTCCATGATCTCCATTTTCCCCTCCTCAATCAAAGGCACCATCTCAGCTACAGACCCATTTGACTAATAAACAACACAACAACAAAAACCCATCAAAATTAAACTCAAAAATGGCAAATGGGATCGATTAATTAGAGGAAATGGTCAAAAGGGAACTCACCTGAGTGAAACTTAGTTCATTCCCAGTAGCCAAACAGGCAAGAAAAAACAGAAAAACGATGGAGAATCCAGCGCCATGTCTAGACATCATCATGCAAGGAATCGGAAGTGTTGAACTGTGAGAAATGGGGTTTTAGAAATCGGTCGATTCTGAGCATGAAATGGGCTGAATTGGGAACATAAATTTGGAGGAGATCTTTTCATACAGAGATTTGAGATGGGGTTTTCGATTTTGGGAGAAGAATTATGAAAATGAAGGGTTTAGAGGTGAGCACGAGGCACAATAGTGGAAGGAATTGGCGAAATTGGCAGAATGTTTTTCGGATTTAATGTTAAAAAAATGTAAAAACTTTGGTAATCTTTGAAATGGGGTTTCGGCTAAGAATGAATGTGTGAGATATGATTATGTGAAAATCTGAATCAGTAGATTTTTTTAGCTTTAAAATAAAGGCATCCGACATCATTAATCAGCTGTTTCTTGTAAGAAATACGTAATTAGGAAACTAGAGTATTAAACTAAATAATTAGACTTACAATGACAAAAGTTTTTATTTTTATTTTTTTTTATTATTATTTTTTAATAAAACTTTTTTAAATAACATTGGGATTTGAATTTTAAACCTAATGGGCTATTTGTTTTACAATTTTATATGGTTATTATAATTTAGTTTTTATAGTTTTTGTTTTCATAATCACATCCAAATTAATTATTGTTTACCACTTATATTTCAAAATCACTTAAAATTAATTATTTTCATGCAATCTTTTATTTTAAAATCACTTAAAATAATTATCCATTTCTAACTTCTTATGCCACCCTTCATTACAAATTTAAAATGATTGATAATTTTTTACTTGAAAAATATTGTATTTTAGTAAATAAGTTTTTGTATTCACCTTATTAAATGTAGTTTGATATTTGATTAATAATTTTATTAAGTTCTTAATATTATAAACTTTGTACTTAATATTTTAAAATAAAGTTTTAATATATGGTTTAATTATATTTTAATAATTAAAGTCTATGCTTTTTGTGCCAATGTTTTTTTTTTCTTTTAAATTCTTACTCTATTATAATTTTAAATTGACAAAAGATTTTATTTATAACGATTTTTTATGTTATGTCACATTTAACTTTTTTTTTTTTTTTTTATGTTATATCTCTAATTTTAAATTGACCAAATTTTTATTTATAACATGCTATTATAAAATTTAGTTTCGATTAAAGTTAACTTCAAACTTATGATAGATATCAATTTACATGGATGAAGACATTTAAAAGTATAATAACTAATATAAAAAAATAATATTTAACTAATAATAATCTAACACCAAGAAACAATGAGATAAGTAGATAATGACTATTCTATTTATTAATATTACATAATTGATACATTTGCAAATTAAAAAACTTTAACATTATTTACATAAATTAGATATTTAAAAAAATTCAAACAAAATAATCACAAGAGAGAAAGTGACAAATATTAATGAAAATTAGAGATTATGTACAAATGAAGCACCAATTATATTATAAAAAATGTCCATATAAAAAAACTTCACATACAACCTCTCTGTAAACAATCACATACAAATGAGTTATTGAATGCAACCCGTCTATCGACAACCGCATTCAAGCGAGCTAGTGTCTGCAATCCTTCTAAAAACAATCATATTCAAAACGAACTATTATCTACAACACCTCTACAAACATCTATATCAAACTAGTTGACAACTCCTCTACAAACAACCACATCCATATAAGTTATTACTTCAACTCTTCTTTCAAAACCACTCAAAATAACCCTCATTTCTAACCATTCAAAATAAACCCTCACGTAATTACTCATCTAAACATCTCTTAAGGGAGAATTGGGATGATTGTTGAACTATATCCATGTTAGTTTGAAATGATAGATTTAGATGAGAATGATCACTTTTTACACTATTTGCACTTCAACTATGTAGATTGTCAACCTAATCTCAAGTCTTGAACGATTTGTAATCTCAAAATAAAAAGTATGAATAAACTTTTTTTAATTCAATAACAATTGAAGATAGAGGATTCCAACCCTTAGTCGGTTAAGAGGACTTACATAGTGTTATTAGAGCTCTGCTACTTAGAAGTTAAGAGACCAAAATAGAATTAACCCTTTATTTTATATTAAACTTAATTAATTTAAGGGGCTTTTGCATGTATATTACAAAAATGGCTAAAATATTTCATGAATAGCACAATAATGAAAATATTTGCACATATAGCAAAAAATGTAAATTGATTGACTTTCATATTGATAGATTCTATCAATAGAGGCTGATAGAATCAATTACTAATAAATAAAGTAAATTGATAGAATTCTATTAGATTCTATCAATAAGTGCTGATAGAATTAATTACTGATAAAATTGATAGACTTCCATCACTAGAAAATGATAGATTCTTCAAAATCTTCCATAAAAAAAGGTAAATAGAGATTTTTTAAAAAGTAGCAGAATTTGCTATAAACGAAAAGTTGCTATAATTGTAAACTGTGGTAAAAAAGTTGCTATACAGTGCAAATTCCCTTAATTTAAAGGTTGTAGTATCATCGTGTAAACTATCTACTTTTTTTAGTCAAGTTTTTACGATTACTATTAATAAAAGTCAACTGAAACATAGTTCAACTAGTTAGAACATATAAAACATAACCAACATTTTTTATGTTCGAGTTTCTAAAAAGCTTTTCTCTCTAAACTCACTCAAAGAAAATCCTAACTAGATAATCCATCTTCTTTTCTCCTCCTCCGGCGTCAATGGTGTTGGGGAAGAAGAAAGTTTTTTTTTCGTCATGGGGCAACGCCCCAAACTTATCTATTCATCATCTTTTTCAACAAAGCATCATTGTGCATATTCTCTTTCATTTCCTTTTAGGATGGTGACTCACTCCAATATCATCTTTCCTTCTGCTCGATTCGGCAACGTCAACCACCCACACTGGTGAAGCATTACTTGGGCCTCACTGACACTGGTGAAGAATTCTTTAAATTATCCCATCGATCTTTGTCAGGTTGCTACTGTTATTTACGATAGTAGCGTTCCCTTAGAAGCTCAAGCGATGTATTATTGTTTTTGCACCTGTTGTAGGGTAAGGAAACACAAACACTTGTGTTGAAAGATGAAATTCAAAATTTCATTTAATAATGAACCCAATATTGAGTTTAAATAAACTGCAAGAGATATATAATTATAAAAGAAAAATATAATATCTAATCATAAAAGGAAAATATGACATAGTCATAAAAAAAAAAGATAATACCTAATCATAAAAAGGTAAAAAGATAAAATAGAAAACAATATATAATCTAATCCTAAAAAGAAAAAATAACTAAAAAGATAAAAATAATAAAATAAATATAAACCAATAACTTGTCGGATATTATCTATCTTTACTAATAAGTTATTCATGTTGAATAAACTTAAATATATTTAATGTATTTTGAATAATTGTTAATTGAGGAAATTAGTGGGTAGACAATTAAGGAATAAATGTGTAATCAATTTAGGAGCTAATTAAGGAATTAGTGGATCCTTTAATATAGGAATTAGTGGAAAACATTTTTTGTAAGAACTTGGAGACCAAGTTTGTAATGGGTTATAAATAAAATATTCCTTCATTGTGAATCGTAGAGACAAATGTAAAACAAAAGAGAGTGAAGAGAGAAAAAGTCATGTAGAGAGTTGTAGAGAAAGTAATTAAGAAATAAAAGAAAAGTGTTTTAAGAGAAATATTTATGTTTATTGTTTTGTTATTTGCATCTAGATTTTACAAATTAGTATCAAAGCCAATGGCGAACATGACGGGTCAAATGCTGCTGCCACAATTGACGAAGGTGAATTACGAGAATTGGAGCATCTAGATGAAAGCACTTATTGGATCTCATGATGCATGAGAAGTGGTTGAAAAAGTGAACAGCCCAGTTTTCCACTCTGGTTCTCCAGGTATGTTCGGTCGTTTATTCGGGTGTTCGGTTCGGCCGTTAGGGCAGTTTAGGCCTTAGGGGCATTTTGGTAATTTTGCCTTCAAGGGTCCGGGGCTGTTTCGGTCGTTTATTGAGTTCGTTTATTACTTCAGTTTCAGGTTTCCAAGGTTAGAGTTGCATCTTGGAAGCTTTGGAGTTCTTTTGGGGTTAAAAGAGTAAAAGAAAGAAATTAATTGTTAAAAGTGTCGTCGCTAGGACTCGAAGCCGGAACCCTTGAGGACACGTGTTACAATCCTGTTGAATCCCTCTTTTGGCCGAGACCTATAACCTAGCCGCACCCTTCATTTCTTCCCCAAAAATCCCATTTTCTTTCTCTCTTCCTCTCTTCTTCTCTTAAATCGCCGAGAGCATCTCCACCCCAGTTTCCGTCGAAAAAACTCCATCGTCGATCGCTGCCCTTCTTCGCGCATAGCCCTAGCTCACTGTTCGTTCACCCAGTTCCGCTCATCTTCGCAGAGATGTTCCATGCCTCCGTCTCTTCTTGAGTGTCCGCAGCATCGCGATTGCCCGAGACGTTCTGAGCCGCAACTTCTTCGCGAGCAGCCATTCACCTCAGGTTTGTTTCGCCCAAAACCTTTCTCATTCTCCATGGGTATTTCTGTGGCCTGATGTTAAGATCCGTTGACCTTGTGCTATTCGCAGCCTCGCGGTCGCCATTCCTCTTCGCCGATCCCCTTCGCATAACCCTTCGTCGCACGCTCGAGTTCGCAGCTGAGACCACGCTCATTCGCCTATCCAAGCAGATCCACCGTGCAGCGTTCACCTTGGTCTTCGCTCTAGCGAATCCTTTACCCCAGCGAGACGTTCACCATAGCTTTGCCATCACCGAGCCTCGCCTGCTCTTATTCCCGCGCACGTCCACGAGCAACTTCACCTTCGCTGAAGCCTTGTTGTCGAGCCTGTCTTCTCGGTTTAAGGGTATTGTTTTCCCGAGCCTTGTGCCTTGGTTACCTTGTGTTGTTTAGCTGTTAGATATTAATTTTGTGCTTGTTAATTGCTATGCCTAGGTTATTACACGGGTTGGTATTCTGTAGCTCCAAGAGCGTTGTTGTATAGTCGTTCTGCTTGTTTTCCAAGTAAGGATTTCCTTGCCGGGGTTATGTGGACCCTGCGCTTGACATTGATAGTTTTTTAGTTGTGTGTTACCGTTTTCTAAGGATGTTAGTGGATAGGTGTTTGAACGATATTTCTGTTACTGAATTTGTTAGTTTATAGGCTTGCTTATTATTGCCTGACAATATACTTAATAGTGGATAGGATTGTATGGCTCGTCTGATAGGATCTGGCATGTAGATTTATGTACCATGAATTGCACTACTATGTTGCGGTGACTGTTTTATCTGTGATTGTGATATGCTGTATGTTATTGTACAATGATATTGATG
>JBBMKA010000009.1:6587196-6605572 GCA_037833695.1 Sechiopsis laciniata | reverse complement strand
CCACAGTGGATCCTTAGCCGAGAGTTAGAGACTTTCGATGGTTTGAGCATGATGTGATGTACTTGTGTTGAGACTGCTTTTGTGTTAATGTTCTGCTTGTATGCTAGGATGCTAGATGATGTGACTTACGTACTGTACCCCGATTAGGGATTCTTACTGAGTGCCTTTGTACTCACCCTTATTTCTTTGGTTTTTCCACCAGGTAACTTGGGACAGCACTAGGGCGGCTAGAGGAGGAGCTGACTGATTATGAGAGCCGCCACATAGTCTATTTCATTTGTTTTATGTTTTCAGCATGTTTAGACTATTTTGGAAGAATTATTTTAGTACCGTTTTCATATACTCTGGCCAGAGGCTTTAAATTATATTGGTTTTAATAATGGTTTTTTTGGATTGCCATTTTCCTAACAAATGTTTAAGTTCTGTTGCTTGACTTACTTGTCGAATTTAATGGTTTTTAAATTCATGCATGGTGAGTAAGGACCGAGTTTAGGACCATTTTAGAGTCGGGTTCTTACAAAAAGGCTTTGTAGAACCAGAGGTTACCGTGAATTATACGACAACTCAAACCAAGGCGTTGAAAGAGACGCCTTCGAAGGATAAAACAACATTGTACATGTTGTTCCGTGCAGTTGACGAATCAAGCTTTGAGAAGATTGCGAATGCAACTACTTCAAAAGAAGCGTGGGACACTTTAGAGAAAGTGTTCAAAGGAGCCGACCGAGTGACGCAAGTGCGTCTCTAGACTCTTCGCGACGAGTTGGAGAGCATAAAGATGAAGAAGTTAAAAAGCGTATCTGACTACATCACACGTGTGCAGACGGTGGTGAATGAACCCAATCGCAATGGCGAAAAGCTAATGGATGCGCGAGTTGTTGAAAATATTTTGAGATCGTTGATGGATAATTTCGAGAATGTGGTGTGCGCGATAGAGGAGTCAAAGGACCTTGCAATGCTCACTGTTGACGAGCTTAGTGGTTCTCTTGAGACACACGAGCAATGCTAGAACAAGAAGAAAAAGGAAATGCTAGAGCAAGAGCTTCAAACCAAGGCGTCAATCGAAGATGAAGAAATACTATATTTTAAAAAATTTCAGAGTAGAGGCCGCGACTGTGGAGGTCGTGGATATGGTCGCAGTAGTCAAAGCGACAGTTATGATGCAGAGAAGAGACATACGAGTTAAGTGAATTGGCGTGGAAGAGGACGTGGTCCAAGAAGAGACGATAGATTAAATCAGTCAAATATTGAATGCTACAAGTGTCACAAGTATGGTCACTATGCGAGTGATTGTTATTTCGAAAAATGCTATAATTGCGGTGAAGAAAGGGCATTTGTGAGAGACTGTCGTGCGGATAAAAAGGTTGAAGAAACAAGCAATTTAGCAGTAGAAAACAATGCGAATGAAGGTGTTTTTTTTATGGCGCACAAAGAAGGAAGCGACAATAATGATACTGTGAGGTATCTCGATTCAGGGGCAAGCAACCATATGTGCGGACACGAGCATCTGTTCAAAAAGATGCAGAAAATTGAAGATGGTCATGTTTTTATTAACGATGTGTCAAAAGTAAAGGTAAAAGGCAAAGGTACGATTTCTTTTGTGCAGAAGGATGGCTTGACAGGGTCAATCTAGGATGTTTATTATGTATCAGATCTCAAAACAAATATTTTGAGTTTGGGGCAACTCACAGAGAATCGTTATTCTATATTTTTGAAAGACTGATTGTTGCATTTGAAGGACAAGAAAGAGCGTTTAGTCGCTCGAGTTGAGATGGAAAGAAATTGCATGTATAGATTGAATTTGAAAGTGTACGAGAAAAGTGTTTGTAAGTGGATGTACAAGATAAAGCAACGTTATGGCATCTTCGTTTTGGTCATCTACATCATGGTAGACTAAAAGAGTTAGGGAAGAAGAATATGGTGCACGGGCTACCGGAGATGGACTATGATCGAAAGCCGACAGTTTCGCATCTTAGAGTGTTTGATAGTGTGGCTTATGCACACGTACTTGATCAGCGGAGAATGAAGCTTGAAGACAAGAGCATGAAGTATGTGTTTATTGACTATGATGAGAAAACAAAAGGGTACAAGCTGTTTGACCCAATAAGCAAGAAGGTGATGGTGAGTCGAGATTTGCGAGTAAATGAAGAAAGCGAATGAGACTGGAGCAATTTGATGGAAGTTAGCATCGAAGTTGAAGAATTACTAGTCATTGCATCAACGAGTATGCCAAGACAGCCTGAAACAACTGAAGAAGAAAAATAAGAACCGCAACAACCTAGAATGCGGAGTTTGCAAGAATTGTACGATGCGACAAATGAGGTGCATTTTGTGTCTTTTGGCAGATGCGAAATAAGAAGTGGCAAACCGCAATGGATGAAGAGATAGAGCGCAATGATACATGGAAGCTGACAGAATTGCCGAATGCAAGTAAGCCAATTGGTGTAAAGTGTGTATTCAAGAAGAAGATGAATGCGCAAGGGAAGATAGAGCGGGGCAAAGTGCAGCTTGTTGCAAATGGATACAAGTAGAAATTAGGAATCGACTATGATGAAGTCTTTGCTCCCGTTGCAAGAACGAATCTCGCGTTAAGTGTTGACATTGTTAATCGGTTCATGGAGGAGCGGGTTTATTCACATTGGAAGGCGTTAAAGCGAGCAAGGATCAAGTTGTGGATATTTTCACAAAGTCATTGCCGAAAGTATTGTTCGAAAATTCAAGAAGACGATTGGCAGAAACATTTAAGTTTATGGAGAAGTTTTGTTTAATAAACTTAAATATATTTAATATATTTGGAATAATTGTTAATTGAGGAACTTAGTAGATAGACAATTAAGGAATAAATATGTAATCAATTTAGGAGCTAATTAAGGAATTAGTGGATCCTTTATATAGGACTAAGTGGGAAACATTTTTTGTAAGAACTTGGAGACCAAGTTTGTAATGAGCTATAGTTAGAATGTTCCTTTATTGTGAATCGTAAAGACAAATGTAGAGTCAAAGAGAGTGAAGAGAAAAAAAGTCATGTAGAGAGTTATAGGGACAGTAATTAAGATATAAAAGAAAAGTGTTTAAGAGAAATATTTGTGTTTATTGTTTTGTTATTGGCATCTAGATTTTACAAATCATCATCATCGACTCTTCTCTGAGAATTTTTACCTACAAATCTGGCCGAAGACCATCTTCACATTATTTTATATTTTTCATTGTTTCCATGGTATGATCGAACTTGTTAATAGCAAATTTATCTTTAGTTTTTGCTTTGTGTTTGGCTTCTGTTTTTGGCTCTCCCTTTTCTTTTTTGTTAAGATAAGCATGGTAATATTTTCACTTATTATGAGATTTTATTTGTTTTCACTCATTATAACTCCCTTCCACTTTTAGAACTATAAAGTTAAATGGTTTGTTTCTTTCCCAATAAAATTTCATTTTTTAATGTAAGTCATTCATGATTTACCTTGAATGCATCCCACAAAAATTCTGACACCAAGTTTTTTTTTTTTCACTTTCGAAGAGGCTTCCTCTTAACCTTTTTTTCAAAAAAAAAAAAAAAAAAAAAAAAAAAAAAAAAATATGATTAAGGTAGTGAAAACATAGATGATTGGAACCTCAACTGTAACAAGGTTATCGAAAAAATAAATTATTATCATGGTGTGTTTGGGCCACCAAGAATGAGGGGGAGAGTGGAAATGAAGATGATTTCTCATGTTTGAGCCACCGGGAATCATTCCCCTTATAATCACATTTTCCAAAAATCATATTTTTCATTCTCCCCCTGACTACTTTTATTCTCTCTCCAAAAACTTTTCATACATCACATCACTATTTTTCATTCACACCATATTTAATTTTTCTCATAATCATTATCCTTAACTCAAACACAAATAATCATTCTCCCCATAATTATTACCTTCATCCCAAACACTAATAATTATTTCCCCCATAATTATTACCTTCATCTCAAACACTAATAATCATTTTCTCCATAATCATTCTTTTTTCTATTCTCCCTCCTTATTACCATTCTCCCCTTAATCATTACCATTCCCCTAACCCCAAACACACTCTTATCGACATGAAACATGAACAAACGACATCCAACAAATTTTTACTCATTTGAAACAAAAATATTAAGAGTAATATTGCAATATTAAAAAAAGAAGAGTATTTACCACTATCTCTCCAAGATGACTTGAGATCTTATAATTTAAAACAACACTGAACCAAAATTGCAAAGCTTTGCATCACTAGAAAGACTTAAGATATGCCATTTCGAGATCTAGTTCAGTCTCAAGAAATTCGATCGAAAGAAACTACTTCACTCGTGCCTTCAGCTCTACTTTGTCTCGTGCCTTCAGCTCTTCGAATCGTTCGGGAGTGGAGAAGCCATGGCATTCTGCTTCACCATTGCTGAGACTTGCTTCAACAGAAACAAGCAAAAACTAGAAAGGAAAAAAGAAAACACCTGAAGTTCAACCAACAAGCCTATCTGGAAATAACAATGGTGTCATTATATTACAAATCTTGAATCTTTGAAACCCATCATGAACATAAATTATTCATTCATTGAAGAGCCAAACAAACAGGCCATCAAAATTTGGGGGAAATGGCAAAGCGTTCTTTACAAGAATTTAAAATCCCAAATTTCAGAAAGCTTTGGGACAAATGAGAAGTTGTGCATAAATTGTTGGTTTTACCAAAGGGGAAGAAAAACTGACAACATCTGCAGATCTTTTTATACAATGCAGAAACATAAAATTCAGAGGAATTAATCTGCTGCCATCTGAAATGCATTTTCAGAAAAACAGGATCAACTTTACATGAACACCACCCTCCTGTACATCTTTTTTCCAGCCAGGCATAATGAATTTACAAATAGCTCTCTTCTTTATCTTCCAAAAGATTGTAAAAGGGGTAACAGTGACTTGCGACGTTCAGCCCTCGTCATCGATATTTTCATCGTCAGATGGCATCTCTCGAGTCTCCGTGAGCGATAGTCGCCTTGGTTTTGCAGATCCTGCTTCAACTACTAGCCCTTCAGATGACAAGTTCAGTGCAGTTGTTCCGGAAGATGTCCCGAACAAATGCTGAACTGGGACGTTGGCCGATGATGCTGCCGAGAGATTGTATGTGAAGATTCCCATAGGGTGATCAAACTTGCAGCTTGGACCGAACTTACAGATCCCATAACGAGAATAAAAGATGCACAAAGGTTCTCCCTACTCAAGGACAACAAAATTGACAAATCTATAAATTCAACCTATTATTTTCCAAAACACCAGCAGATGCAGCATAAATATAAAGAAGAAAACTTTACTAATAATAATTGAAAAACAACACCAAAATTCTGAATGAAAAAAAAAACATAGATAAGTTTGTATTTTATCATCTGCAATATAATGAATTAATGCACTTCTAAAACAACCATCATAACTCCACTACCCAATATGCAGAGACCAAGCATCAGACGATATGCCCCGTGACATTAGTCGAGGTGCGCGAAAGCTGGCCCGGACAGTCACGGATAAAAAAAAAAAAAAAATGCAGAGACCGAGCAACTTGATTTTCTTAGTGACAAATATGTGATTGGGGGTTAAGTAACATACTTGAATCAAAGCTGGAAAAAAGGGTCTCTAATGCAGATCCACATTTAGGACATGAAAATTAATCATTTCATCACAACTCACCGGACGTAATGGCAGGCCTATTGGACTCAAGACACAATCTGGAGCAGGAATTACTCTTTCTCTGGGATGATGAAACCGACAAACGGCACCAAACTTACAATCTCCGGTCTTCATGTAAAATTGACATTCAG
The DNA here is from genome assembly GCA_037833695.1 of Sechiopsis laciniata. Lineage (NCBI taxonomy): Eukaryota > Viridiplantae > Streptophyta > Magnoliopsida > Cucurbitales > Cucurbitaceae > Sechiopsis > Sechiopsis laciniata. The sequence continues at coordinate 6,599,757 of JBBMKA010000009.1, read as the reverse complement.
GCTGGCCAGGCCTCTCAGGAAATACATTCTCTCTCTACAATGCCAAAAACCCAAAAATAAAAATTAGAAAATATCAGAGAAGAGACTGCTACAGATCCAGCATCAACTTAGTCACTCTGGTGTAAATATTCATAAATCTGACTATTGTCCCCACCGTTTGTTGTGGACTTTCAGAGGATGAAACTGATCCTAGCTGATCCTGTGAAAATCACCATCTTATGAGAAACTTGGATGAAGGGCTCAATAAAAAAAAAAAACTGGTGTAAAAAGAAAAAAAATATAAGGATGCCATGCACAAGCAAACAGTGAATATTGTATAAAGCATAAATAAGCATAAAAACTGAACAACTCTTTCCTCAGGAAACATATTAACAATTAATCAGAAGATGACATTTTGATTAAGAAAATCTCTACCTGAGAGAAAGACCAAACGAGCAACTCAAATAAAATATAATACTACCATAAAGATAAACCACGAATCCTATCTCTAAAATCAGACCTGAAAAAAATAAACCCTTTGGAGTGTGTCAGTTTGCATTCCATTTAACATTGCTTCTAGACTGCTCTCAAGCAAATTTTCGTTAATAATTTAAAATAAGCAGTCTGATAAATCTTAAAATTGGATGAGTTAACTATTTATGACATTTTCCTTGGATTGATTTGAGGACATAATTGCTATTTCTCAAAAATAGATTTAAAAGGTCTCGTTTGATACACATTTTATTTCTAATTTTTGAAATTTAAGCTGAACTAAAATATAGATACCAAAATAATGAAAATCATATGTTGAAATAGTAGTTGTAGGCTTAAATTTCAAAAACCAAAAACTAAAAACGAAATGGTTGTAATCACTTTCTTCACAAATTAGATCATAAGATACAGTCAATTTTCCCTTCGTCTGATTAAACCACAGTCCATGGAACAATTTTCAGAGGTACTTAGTGTCATCAGCGATCCTGGATTAGAGGGCGTATTACCTTGGAGATTTTTTTTATCATCATTAATGGCTGCCCTAAAGGTAAAGTATAGGCAAATATGAACCTTAGGAAATACAACCTTTATCGCCTTTTATGTTTACTCTGTTTTCTTTTCTTTTTTTTTTTTAAAATAACCCAAGCTTTCATTGAAAATAAAATAAAAAGAAAAACAAGAACATAGAAGTAGGCATACAAAAAGAAGAGCCCTAAAAAATGGGGACACCTTATAAAAATGGTCTCCAATCAAGAGAAATAATGCCTAGAAAATAGTTTTAAGAAAATAGAAACGGAGGCAACATAGAATTTAATGAAACTCCACCCATCAACATATGACCACTCCTCTTTAAAAATTTTATTGTATAGGCCCCAAAAAATGACACACTCCGACTTGCCATAAAAAGGCCCTTTTCTCACGAAGGGGAGGGAAGACAACAGCTCCAACAACGTATCTCTACAAAGCCTCTGCCGAGCTAAGACAACCCAGAACTCCATGAAAAACTGGTTCCAAACCTCAACAACCATCGCACAATGCCAAAGCAGGTGATCAAGATTTGCGCCTGCTCTTCTACACAAAATGCACCTAGTTGGCCCCATGAAGGAAGGCACTCCTATTTAGGCCTCCCCTTAAATGGGTCCTCCCAAACATGTTTTTTAGGGCTCCTATTATTGAAAATTTGAGCAAAGATTTGTCATGACCAGAAACTTGATGCTACTCTGATTATGGATTGCTTCAGTTTTTTATTTATTTTCTTGGAGAAAAGAATGAAAGAACGAGAAAGCATCAAAGTTGAGCCCAGTCGTTTACTTTTAGACGTTGGATTGGTCCAATGGGAGCATAAAAAAAATTCATGTGGGTCAAGATGATTATCATATTAGCCATATTCAATTCACCGAGGACACTAATTCGTATTCAGATTTTGACGATGAAGTGCATTTCACTAACCTTTTTGATATAGTGAATTACTGTGAACAAGTTTCAGGTCAAAGCATCAACTTACAAAAATCTGAAATTCTTGATATTAACATGGACATGATTGACATGGATGCATTTGCCTCTAGATATGGTTGTAGTAGGCTCCTGGAAAAACTCCTATTTAGGTCTCCCCTTAAATGGGTGCGCCAGAACATGTTCCTTTTGGTCTCCTATTATTGAAAATTTAAGGATAGACTTGCCATTTGGGGTAAGACTTACATCTCGAAAAGGTGGTCAACACAACTACATTCAAGCTAGTCTCATAAGCCTCCCGGTTCCCCCTACATATTATATAGGTCCATCTTTTCCCAAATTTATTCAAATAGTAAGAAACTTTATCGAGATTTTCTTTGGAGGACAACCAACACCTTGTGAGGTGGGATAAAATTGTGCACCCCTTGGCACTTGGAGGCCTCAACAAACATTCCATTAAAAAGAAGAGTCAAGCATCTCTTGCCAAGTGGATATGCCAATACAACAATGAGAAAGATGTATTGTGGAGGGCTTTGATTAGATGTAAATATGGTTCTTCCACGTGTTCTTGGGAATCCATTGCAAGGAATCAACATCTTGTTACCAGCCGCATTTGTCATCGGGTGGGCGATGGGAGGGATACCCTCCTGGGCAACTAATACTCCATTGGCCTCCTGTTTTCCTCATCTTAATAGGTTCATGCTCACCAAATCACAAGGAAATCATGGTTAAGGAGGCATGGTGCACTAAGTTAAATTACTGAAACCTTGGTTTTCGTCGAAATACAAAGAGTGAGGTGTTTTGTTGCAGATACTTAACCCATTTGTTCTTTTAAATAGGAAGAATTCTTGGAGATGGATTCCTAGCATTTAAGGCATTTTTTCCACTAAATCCCTTTTGATTGACATGGGGAATATATCTAAATTATAGTAGATAATGGTGGTCCAAGGCCATTTGGAAAGCAAACTACCCAAAAAAGATTAAATTCTTATTGAGGGAACTTCCACAAAATGCCGTGGGTACTAAGGATACTACTCTCCAGTCTCCACAGACGTATACCATTGTGTTGGTGTTGGCTATCTCCCACAGGCCAGCATTCGTGTGTACCTTATCCAAGGGGAATGAAGAGCAAAAGACCATTTGTTTTCTTCTTTTGGGTTTCTGATAGGAATTATTTACTCACTTTTTCTACCACCAATACGTCTTGCAAGTTGTCCATGAAATAATGCAACTATAACATGGAAAGCGTCTAGGAAGATATTAAATCATTTAAACGTTCATAATACAAATGTTATTTTTCTTCCAACACAACCATCCCAAATTGTGGGGGGAAAAGTTAAAAGACTAATTTTCTTCTAGAAAACAAACATTTCCACTGATTCATATCACACAAAAAACATGCCTTGCATAAAAATAGAGTAAACCAACGTGGATAACATATACTTTACTTAATTTGAAACATAGAAAAGGAAAAGAACTTACATTGAAGGTATTCCAGCCTGGAACAGAAAGAACTCCTTGGGGTAAAATTAAAGATGCATAACTGGAAGGGCCTTGCCATCGTGGACTGGGAATAAAGGAAGCCCTCGACCAATTTGCGCTTCCTCCTGGATATGACTGCTGACCAGGGGTTGGTGATTGTACAGTTGGGTAAATAGGGGAGCCACGCAGTGAGACCATCATATTAGTTGGTTGAGGATGGTGGAATTTACACGTATTTCCAAACTTGCATTGTCCAGTTCTCAAATAATAAGCACATTCAGTTTCACTCTGCACAATTGGGAATGTGGAGAAAAGGATGGACAAATAAATATTTTTAGCTTAAAAGAACAGGCAACTTGACAAAGGAAGATATGAACTTAGATAGTTAGAACATCAGATACCATTTTTGTTGTTTAACTGCGTTCCTAATTTCTATTTGCTCTTCAATAACCAGTGTTTAGATGCTAATTTCCTATGCACGATGGTAGTTAAAGGCATATAAATTATCACCAAACTGTTCACAGACTTTCCCTTTTTATCATATTGCTACGAGTCATGACTAATTGGGGTAGTTTTTTAATTCTCTTAAGCCGAGCCAATGAGATGGTCTCCAGTCTCTCTTTCAACGATTATTTTCTATTAGCTCTTCAATAAGTCGTGCTTAGGTACCAGTTTCCTATATTCATTTGTGGGTAAAGACAATCTATTACCTTATTCATCATTAAATATGACTGAATTGGGGTATTTATTTAAAATTCTTTCCAGCTGAGAAAATGGAGATGGTCAGTTTTAGTTCTTACTTCCTTGAAACTTTTCATCAACACAAGTGCTTCTCATATTTGCATATATATATATGCACGAGATTGATTAAAAAAAACACGGAAACTTTCGAATTGCAAAAAGTGTGCTATGAATAAAAGAGAGTAATATCCTAACCGGGCGAAGTGGATAGCCTATAATATTTAAAGCAACTCTTCCAGCAATCCCAGCCTTGTCTCTAGGATGATGAAACTTGCACGTGGCCCCAAACTTGCAAGTTCCTGTCTTCAGGTAGTACTGGATGATGTGCAAATGAAAATGTCAATTCCATTGTCAACAATTAAGGGAACACTCTGCACTCTTACCTATTTAGTGTCCGTTTTGAGTTATTATAAAAACTAAAGCATCTAAGAAACCGAATTGAAGAAAAATTTCTAAAAGTTAAATCATCAAAGATCTGGACCTGGTAAAACAATATAATATCTAAGCCAATCGGTATTTTAAACCCAAACCATACCACAAAAAATAAGAATCCAGATAAGTTATACCTAATATAAGTTTAGTGTAAATCAGCCAAATTTAATCACTGAATCTGATGAAGAAAATGAGCACATCACATATGTCACTTTTACAATGTAAATCAACAATTCTGGATAGGATACACTTGTATAAAAACATGCATCAAACTCCTTATCTAAAAAAAGATACTTGCATCAAACTATTCATTCATCCAAGTTAACACAGTGCATTTTCTAGAAGGTCACAATTACTCTCTAGAAAGCATTCCATTTACCCTGTCTCAAAGAAACTAAAATTTTTGTTTCCACGATAAAAGATTTTTTTCACAATTAGTCAACATGTGAAACAACTTTAGTGCCTACCATACAACACACCACAAAATTACAAGAAACTCTAGATAAAAACATGAACACCCAAATTCTCCTTTCGACCCTCCCATCAAAGTGTGTTGTCACTTGTTACTTGTCACTTGTCACTTGTCACATCACACTAACTCATACTTGTTATAGTTTGTCAACGAACATGGCTACGAGCTTAATGATGATATGCAGGTTTTTTCTGGTAAACAAAAACACAACTTTTCATTGATTTACAAAGGTTGCAGAAGAAGTCCGCAAAATTCTGGAAAAAAAATTCAGAAACCTTCCAGATTACGAAGTCACACAAACTGCCTGAATCCAAACCGAAACCTCACAAACCCCCCCAATTACAAATAAGATAATGTTTATACATAGATTAACAAAGAATAAAATGTTAAGAGAAAATATATGAGCCATGTTGAAAATATGTTATTTTACTTAAGTAGAGATAATTAAATAAGTACATGCCTGACATTCAGGTTGCCCAATTCTTTCCGGGAACTCCCCCTTCATTCTTGCAGTGGCAATAGCCTGAGAATAAAGTGTAGTAAATCACAGAAGACTCGATCACAAGCTGACTAGAGAAACTTCCAATTATAAGATTCTTAACTACTATAGATGACTCAATGTTAACTTCAAGTAGCAATTGTGATTAACATGCAAAAATAGTGTGTTTGTTTCTAGATTAAATGGAGCAAGCACATTATTTCTGGGAGAAATTCTGATGCCCTTAGTTCAGCACATATTCAAACAAATAAAAGGACTGTACACAGAAGGACAAACCTGTTCTACAAATAAAATGATTCCCCATCTTTAGCTCGTTTGGACAGTATCAGGTGAGTGAATGAAGGGACAATTAGGTTTATGAAGTTAACGTTACCATTTTTATTCACTTCTCATTTCTCTATCAGATCAGTTTAACGAACTTTAGGGAAGCTCTGTAGCAGTTCAGTTAGCATATTCGAAAAAAAAATGACAATACACTTCTATATGAACCTGATCTAGAACATAGTATCTTTCAAATAATCGTATCTATGTACCACACAAGCTTGCCTCCATGGCTACAAACACATTCATGGAGAGAGATTTTTTTTTTTTTTTTTTGAGTACACATGGAGAAAGATTTAATTGATTGTGTCAGCATAATATTTGCCAAGTGCCTAACCTGCTGCTCATTAACAACTAGAAGAGAGAATAATAAGCCTGGGTACACAGTACCAAATCAAATAGAAGGAATTATTTCCAAGGAGCAGAAGGAACTGGAAAATATTTATTCTGACTTTATATTTGAGTATAAATCACGAATACTGTTTAGCCTATAGTGTTTACTCTACCAAACTAAAATAAATTGAAAACAGACCAGTAAAATAAAAAAAACTGAATGGATCCCATTTCTGCTTATTACCAGCTCTCTATTAGGCGGATGATTAAATCTACATGTAGCTCCAAATCTACACAGGCCAGTTCGGATGTAATAAGAACAATCAGGCTCTCCAGGTCGAACAGGATAAGATCCAGATCCCATTATTTCACCTGATCCCAAGTTCATTTGCCACAGTGCATCTAATACGATATTAGATAAGTTAATCTCACATCATAAAGAAGAAAAATAGATAAGAAAACCGAAGGGAGATAAAAAATAAAGAACGTAAAATAGCAAGGGTCAACCTTCAAAATACAGAGAAGCTCATGTTTTAAACATGTTAAAACAAAATAAAGAACATAAAGAAGAAATACGATACACAAGTTGTTTAACATATGGTACGATACACTAGCTATTCTAAATACATGAAGCTCATGTTTTAACAAGCACACATACAACCATAGTTATTAATTCGTAAATCGAAATGCATATCGAAATTAAAATTTAGTGCATCATATATTTTAACATATGATATATCGTGGCTTTTAATTTTTATCAATAGAAATTATTTTTATATATATAAGTAAGAATGAAATCTAATAAATATGGTTTTACTTTTTTTTATAAAAAAATGTTTAATTGCACTTCTCATATTTGAAAACCAACTAAGCCCAAACCAATCCAAAAATGGAAGAATCTCAGTGCTTGTTTATTTCATTCCAAGTTCCGAAATCAAAACCCAAAACCCACTTTACCATTTCACCTTCCCTATGACACTATGCATGTGTAAGACAACTTTTCATTTTCTTCTTCAAGTTTTATTTTTACAAATTTTCTTCTTCAAGTTCTATTTTCTACTCATTTTTCTTTTCTTCTCCCTCTTCAAGTTCTGCAGCATCTTCTTCTTATTCAACTACTTTATGGTTTGATTCCAATTTCCACTCATGATAAGATAGATTTTGTGCAAGTGACGTGGTTCAGAAATTTCAAAAGTCAAAAGTCCTACTTTTTTTTCCTTCTTGAGACAAACTAGAATCAAATTGGCATGATTCATTTCGTTTATTGTGATTCAATGTAATAAATGAAAGATACACACATTTACGAGTAAAAAACACGATCTGACTTGTTTGTTTCGTTTTGACTCGTACGAAACAACTCGTGTATCGTACAAGCCTAACAACATTGCACTCAAACATAGGGTTCGGAGAAGCATTGGAGAAAATTCATAATTCCAAGTGGAATTCAAGAAAATAAATAGATACAAAGCTCGGGCGACAGACAAATGAGCACGGCTTATCATTGGTAGCATAAGTTATTTTGAATGTAGGGCATGAAGTTGAAATTGAGCACAGCTTATCATCCTCAAACGGATGAGAAATCAGAGCCAAGTAACTGATGTTTGGAGACTTATTTTTTACAATATGTGGAGGTGTGAGATTCGAACCCATGACCTCTTAGTCATAGACTCACAAGGTCATACATCACGTCAATCAAGCTATCCTCTCGTTGGTGATGTTTGGAGACTAACTTGCACTATTTTTTTGCGTAGAACAACCAAAGAAATGGGAGTAGTGAATTTCATGGGCTAGGAATTGATACAATATGGTGTTTTATGGTCGATTAAAGCAACATCTTCAAAATAGAGTAGAGACGGAAACCACCTCCCTTAATCTTGTATGGAGACAAGAAGGAGATGAATGACTCATTAGAGCAACGACTGATTGCCCGAGACCGCACACTAGTAGTTTTGAAAGACAAATTATGTATCACACAAGATAGGATGAAAAACAATAGGTTGATAAGAAGCACCAAGAGGCAGAATTATTGATTGGTGATTGAGTTTTTCTAAAACTGAGATCTTATCGACATAAGTCCTTGGCCAAGAGAACATGCGATAAGCCTCCCCCAAAGTTCTTTAGGCCTTACAGAATTATCGACCGAATCGAGACAGTAGCATACAACCAGGAATTACCTCCTAGATCTTCCAACCATGATTTATTTTATGTGTCCCAATTGAAAAACGTAATCAGTCCTTAGACCATTGTGTAATCGAATCCTCCCTGTGCTCACTGATGATTGTGAATGGCAATTAGTGCTTGAAGACATATTGGGTCTCCATTGGAATGATAATAAATATGAAGAGGAATGGCTCATCAAGGTCTTGAACATCCCATATTCAGTAATGCATCTTGGGAATCAACAAATTTTATCGAAGGAAAATTTCCATACTATCACCTACAAGACAAGGTGTCTCTAAACCCAAGGGAATTGTAAGGCTCTTGATCATCCATACTTACGAGCGTAAGGGTAAAATAGGAAAGTAGCTGCTCCTTTTTAATTCTATTATTTGTGTGGGGCCGAAGTAGTGGGATGGTGGAGCACGTTGTTTACTCGGTGAGTCCTTTATAGGGTTAATAGAAATAATGTTGAGGTGTATAGTTCAGCCTTGGGATGCAGAGAAAACATCAGTCTCTAAGTTGTTGGAGGCCTTTATTGTTTTCATGCTCTTGTTCCTTTTGATATTGCAGCTTGTCAGTTGTCGATGATTATAACCCTTGTTGAATATCAGAGAACTCTTGATATATCAACAAGGATTATTCCATATTTGTTATCTTGTTGTTCTTGGAAACTTTTTTGTGTGTTTAAAAGGTAGTATCAGATACCTTATAGAAGCCATAGTTTGAAAGAAACTATTATAAGGAGTAGAGAGAGATGTTTAAAAAATTGAAAAGATTTGAAGTTTCCTAGTTTCTAAATGGTTTTTATTTTATTTTTGTTACCAGACATGCATCTGTTATTCAGAGCAGTGAAAGTGTAAAGAGGCTGCCATTGTCTTACCACCAAATGGAAAACCTCAAGTCTAAGTTCCTTTCATTCAAGTGAATGAAACTTCACATTTCCTATTGGAGTAGCATTTATTCTCCAAAATTCTTCAATTAGATAGTGGCTCTAACACAGAAACCTTCCTCTCCTCGGAAGAAGAACAGTATTCAATGCCTCCAACTAAAAATCTATAACCTTATAGTTTTCTTTCCGAATAAGAAACAATTTTATTGATAAATTTTTGGATAAGAATTTTATTGATAAATGAATTGAAGGAGTTAAAACACCAAGCACCTATAGGTGATTAGATCAAAGACCTCCCAATCTATAACCAAGAGCATAGCCAAATAAGTGGGAAAAAAATGTACATTCAAAGAAATAAGCCAAAAGGCACATTGAACCTCCTCCACCTTTTAACATATAAGAGGTTGCAGATATATGAACCAACTATTACTCTAAAGTTCTTCAGCTAAGAATATTGATCCAGAAAAAATCTTATTTTCCTGTTTTATACCTTTTCTTTCTTCAAAAAAACATTTCTCATTTCCACCCCCAAGAAAATGTATAAATCTCAGCAGCCATGCCAATACTGTGGTGGTTATTTATTTTCTTATGATTCCCAATCACATTACATTCTAAAACGAAAACCCATAACTTCAAGGGAGAAACTCAACAATCCAACTCCTTAACTAAAAAAAAGCAGAAACAGAAAACAACTGGTATAAGATGGATCAGCCAAGTTTTATTACCCAGAAATTCTGTAAAAATGACAAAATAGATAGCTATCAAAATTGCAGAATCCAATTTCATAAGGGTTAAACCATCATCAAAGCAATCATCGTGCCTTCGATGGAGATTGCGAGGAGGACGAGAGGGGCACAAAGATGAGAACCCAATTTTTTTTTTTCAGAAATTCAATTCAATCTCTTCCTCAGAATCATTTAAAACTAAGAAACCAGTAACAAACATCAACAAAAAAGTAGTAAACAGAACCATACATCACAGATCGAAAAGAAAAAATAAATCCTACACATGGGAAAAGCAGAGAATTACGAACAAAACAAAAAGGGCATCTGCAAATGGAAATGGATCATTCAAACACACAAACCACAAAACCCCACATGAACAAAAAACCAAAAAACAGTGCAAAAAATCAGCAATCTGCAAAAGGGAAAAAAGGGGGAAAGGAAACAAATAAACCGATACCGAAATTAGCAAGAGAACCTTCGCGCAAAGAAGGCGCAATAGCAGAGGAATGACCCTCCGTGACAGACATCGGAATTCCAGAATCGTACTCCATTACAGAGGAACATGGTCCTGAAATCACCGCCCCATCAAAACCCACAACGAAATCCCCATTCCAACCACAACCCACACCACCAATTTGGATCGAATTCAAAACCCCACAACCAAATTCCCTTCCCAAAACCAAAAACTACAGAAGAACGGGATTGATTGGTTGATCGATCGATCGATTGAGGATTTTTCCGTAAGTGGGTTTTTTAGAGAGAGATTGAAAAGGGGCGTTGCGTTCTCCTCTCCACACAAAAAAACTAAAAGGAGAGAGAAAAGAGCAACGAAATCAACCAAAATATCCGTCCCTCCATTGTTGCTGACGATTTTGGGAGACGAAAAACGGACGACGAAGATTACAACACTCTCGCGATTACAGGATTTGGAAAACAACTCTCGCTTTGGTTCCGCCACGTTCAACAGATTCCTGCTATCGTTTTAGCCTTTTTCCTTTTCAGTGGTGGAAGTGAAAAGAGAAGTGAATCTGTAAGAACAGGGTGGCTGGATGACCCAAACGAGTCCTTCTCACGCGCTCCCCTGCGCGTCGGATTACACTTCACCTCTCCTTCGGACCGCTTCTTCCAACAGTTATGACATTTTCAGCCTCTTCCCTTAATTATTATTATTATTATTATTCTCCAATTATTTTTTTTTACTTCTTTCACTTTTTTTTCTTCTTTATATACATTATGGGCCCTTTGAACTTTTAATTTAATTATAAAAATATATATATTTAATGCAACAGGAACATAGTTTCAGTTAAATTATATATAATCGGTTAAATAAGTAATTATGGATTTAAATGTTGTAAATATCTTGGTTTCAAAAAACAAAAAGTTCTAAATATCTTTCTTTTTTGTAAAAAAAAATATAAATTTTAATCATAAATATCTAACTCTTGTTTATTATGTTTATTTTTTTTAAAATATCTAACTTTTCTTTGTAACTAGAGTAAAATGAGATGTAAGAGTATTTTACACAATATTTTTTGTATTAATTTTATAATTTGTTGTTGAATAATAAGATTATACTTAAATCTTTAATCATTAACATAAATGGAAATATAATTATTATCATGAAAATTGCAAGTAATTTAAAATCAATAGCATATCCCCTTGATAATATTATGTCTTCATATTCAAAAGAAAAATACTACAATTATATTATATACAATTTAATAACTATGAGACTACAATTCTCAAAAAAAAAAAAAATTTGAGATTATGGGTTTGAATCTTCCACTTTAAATATTATCAAGTTAAAAAAAATTAGCGAAAATTTTATATTAATATAACAACAAAAAATAATGTTGGATTAATCTAAAATATTTGTGGCTTATACATAGCTTTCATTTTTCCAAATTTTTTAGATTTAAAAAAACAAAAACAAGTTTAAAAACCATGATTCTATATTAAAAAAATAACGAATTAAAAATAAAAATTATTTGTTTAATTAATCATTAGACAGTAAACTTTGACAACAGTTTTTATTTTAACCTTTTTCTCATACCTCTAATACTTCATTCATATTTGTCGAAAATTTAAAGGAATGATCAATAAAATATATATCAATTAATATAACATTTTCTTTTGAAGAAATCAAACATGGAGAAGTATTTATCTTAAAGAGCAATTTAGGTCAACCAAATTGCTGTTTTTAACATAAAAGAATTGAAAAATAAAGTTAAAAGAAAAATAAAATGTGGCATAATTTGGATCATATATGTGGATATGAAAAGATAGATTATGTCAATGCATGATCTAAACTTTTCTCTGTCTTATTACCCATTGAAGTATTTAGTGGGTCATGACCACCCTCAATTTTGTAATTTGTTATTTTTTGTATGTAAAAGTTGACTTATTGATATTTTGATACTATCTATACATAAATTCTTAAAAAAATGTATTATTTATTACATGCGAATAAGATAGTACTCCCAAAATTTATTGTTGTTGTACTTGTTGTTGTTGTTTTTGTAAAATGTATTATTTATTACATACAAATAAGACTGGCTGCTACAAATTTTGGAACTTATATATA
>JBBMKA010000009.1:6568386-6587096 GCA_037833695.1 Sechiopsis laciniata | reverse complement strand
GAATTCGTTTGTGTGATTGAAGGAGTTCGTGAAATGGGTTTTGTGAAATGGGTTTTTTAGTCGTGAGTTGTTTAGTCGTGAGTTGTGGGCTTTTTAGTCACTTCACCAAGCCCGTTTGAAATTTTTGCTACAAAAAAATTACTTTTGAAATTCTACTATCCATGAAATTATTTTGCCATATTTTGCTATACATGCAAAAGCCCCTATACAATAATACAATAAAAAGTATAGCACCGTTTTTTTAAGTGAAGTATTGTAAATAAATTTTGCTAAAAGATGATCAAATTATATAGTTGAATTACTCAAGTCTCTCTTGAATGGATAATTTCAATTTATAAGCTACAATATATAATTTTACGATTCAATGCTTTTTAAAAATAAAATTGCTTATTTACTAGGAATTTATGAGACTATTCTATTTTTAAAACATCTTACAAATGTACTTAAAATTTCCTTTTCATTTTTCTAAACCAAGCACAATCAATTATTATTTGATAAGATATAAATGGAAGGTAGATCTACTCCATGATTAGACCATGCCAAGGAACAACCCTCTTTTACATTCAAAGTTATTGATGAATGTTAAAGAATAAACTATATATCACTAACAATCAATTGAAAAGTAGGGAAACAAAAAAGCAATAGCAATGGACTATAAAGCAATAAAAATGAAAAAATGAAAATTTTTATCAAACAAAAAAAAAAAGAAAAAAAATCATAATAAAGTTGAATATACACATAAAGTTGGTAATCTTGATATTTTAAGAGAAGTCTTAATCATCCAACAAGCTGCTAGGACCTCTCAAGCACTACAAACCACCTATTCTAGTGGTTGGTGAGATCCTTTTTTATATTATATGTAATTTTATTTGTCAAATTAAAAGATTACTAAATAGAATCTTGTTAAATAAAGTTATTAGATAGACAATCCAAAGTCTAACACATGTAAGACCTTAAAAGTAGTTATAGAAAAAAGACACACATAAATAATTGTGACAATGTTCTAGTTAAGTATTATAGTGCAAAAACATACTATCTCGTAATGGAGATTTAGAGATGCAAAAATTAAAACGTTTAAATATACATCCACAGTACGCTTTTTTTAAAATGTGGAAATATATGTGCAACCATATAGGAATATACTTTCTACTTATAAATACATTTTTTTTCCAACAATTGTACTGTATTTATGTGATTTCAAAAAAATAAAAAATAAAAAATCTAAGAGATAGCATGGTGGTCGAAGATTTGAGTTTTGAAAGTGTGCTCCTCTTTCAAGGTTTCAGATTTTGAAATTTACCTGTGACATAAATACCTTCAGGTTAACTTGGATATAGTGAGCGAAGCTCACGCCAATTATAAATTAAGTCTACTTCTGTATGCAAAATACAAAATTTTGAGTTGTTATTATATATATATATATTTTTTTTAATTCAACACGTGGAGGGAGGACTAGAATTATGATTTTTTTTTTTTTGTTATTGAGTAGTGTTTATGCCATTTAAATTCACCTCAAATCTGGTCAAATATTCAACTAAATTAGGGGTGTACACGGGTTAAGTTGGATTGAGTTGAAGATGGTTTTTAACTCAATCCAAATTTTTTTGTTTGTCACATTTCTAACCCAACCCAACTCAATTAGAGAGACAATCCAACCCAACCAAACTCTTATACTTTTAGGTTGAATTGAGTTAGGTCATCGGATTCATCAATGCATTGCAAACGTAAATAACTTTTTATCAAATTAGTCATACACTATACGTAAACAAAATTGAAAATACAATCTTCAATCATTATCATATCTAATCAAAAGTCACTCACCATTAATTCTACGATCATGGTTAATATAGAAGATCCAAACTATAAAACATAAAACAAATAGATAATTAAAACAACAAAAATAGATGACATAATTCGACTTCTATAAAAAAGGAAAAAAGATAATTACAACCAACAAAAATAGATGACAAAGCATATGTTTTTATCATGATATATAGATTATAAAAGCTTAAAAAAATATTAAAGAATATTGAAAAATAAAAATTCTAGCAATAATAATTAAATAAAATAAATATACGCATATATAATTAAAAAAAAATTAAACTAAATAATTAATTCGGGTGGATTGGGTTGCCTCGGGTTAATTTTAGGTCAACCCCTGACCAAACATTCATGAAAATTTCATAACTTTGAACCAAAACCACCCAAAATGTATTTCACCCAATCCAACTTGTCAAATTGAGTTGGGTTGATTCGAGTTTGTTGGGTTTGTTTGAACACCCTTAAAACAAACCTTCATTAAATTTAGAAACAAAGTTGATAGATTATTAAAATATTATTTTATTAATATGTTGGGTTGCCTTGAGGCTATTTGGTTTGGGGGAAGTTGAGAGGAAGAAAAAGAATTGAGTGATATAAATGTGAAAAATCTTGTTTGAATGTGGTTGTTTATAGGAAAAGTTGGAGGAAAACCTTATTTGAATATGAATATTTGTAAAAATGGTTGTTGAAAGTCTTGTTTGAATATGACTGTTTGAAACAGAGTTTAGAGTTTTTTTTTTTTTTAATGTAAAATTGATATTCGGAGCTTCATGTTTTTTTAATTAATACAATAATGATTATATAATTATTGTAACTATTGTGTAATTGAAACTTTTTTAAAAAATTACTATAATTCCTTTTCTAAATTTATATATATACATATATATACATATATATATATATATATATATATATGTATATATATATATTATAATTATGTGTAAAAAAATTAACTTTTTTTATAGAATGTGTAATTTTTTTAGTAATAATTTATATGTTAATTTCATTAATAACTTTAACAAAATTGTTATCATAATTATAATGTACATATGAGAATAATAATACTCATATGTAATCATTCATTAAGTAATTTATTCATATTAATTTTTTATCATAAAATAATTTTATTTTGTTTTAGGAACGAAATATTTATTTATTAATTGTCAATTTAATATGCTAGTAAAATTTTTAAAATATACATGTTATTGTATATATTAATTAAAAATTCACATATTTGATGAAAGGAGTTAGTGACTCATTGAATTTGGTCCTCAAAATTCTCATTGTCTAAATTTAATTTCAATTTATGGCTAACATTTTTTATCCTTTCTTCATCTTAACCAATTATTTCTTATACTTTTATTCATTTTTCTTTTTTTTTTCCTTACACGCGCTGCGTGCGCCCACACACACATATATATACACATTTTTATCTCGTCTTTTGAATTTCAATATATTTTTTTCATTTTTTTAAATTTTTTTAATACATTTGTTTACTTTACTTTTTCATCAATTTTTAATTCTTTATATACAGTATTTTTTTTTCTTTATTTTATTTATTTTTTTGTATAATTTATTTTTTTTGTATATGTTTATTTCTTTTTTATTTAAAATATATTTATATAGTAGGGAGTTGAGAATTCGAATTACTTTTTAAATACAATCAATATGGAAATTGAGATATTCATTATATAGTTGAGTTGTTTTTTTTTTTTTTTTTTTTAAATCGCAAACGATACTATTTTATTTAATATAAATGGTAAATTTATTTTTTTTATAATATTAAATCTACAAAATATTAATGATATAAATATTTTTTTAAAAATTAACAAGTTAGTTTTATTTGTTAATTCTATAATAAACAATAATAATATATCATAAATATTTATTTAAAAATAATTATTTAAAAGAATAGTTGAAATGAGAGATTTGAGTGAGAGGTTGGATGAAGAATTTGAATGAGATATTGAAATTAGAGGTTGAGATGAGAGGATGGAAAGAGGGGTTGTTCCCTTTCTCTTTCCCCTTCCCCTTCCTCTTATTTTCCCCTTATTCATGTAGCCCACACATAAATTATTATTATTATTATTATTTTTTTGAATGCACACATAAATTAATTTACACATTCACATTTTGCCAATTTGGTAAAACAAAAAGAATTTTGTTTAAAAAATTTCTAAAATTCTTTAATTGGAAGGAAATAATTGGAGAAATTCATTATTAGATTGAAAAAGGTAAAATTAAATAGTATAGAAGATCGAGAATAAATTGAATTATATCTTTCTTTTCCAAAAAAAAAAAAATCTAGACCTAATTAGGGAAATAACTACTTTTTGATAAAGTAATCATCAAATGTCTACAATTCTAAAAGGTTTAAATTATTGTCTTAATCTAAAAACATAGAATTAACTAATTAAATAAATATATTGTAAATGACAATTGTATGATTTTTGTGAATTTATTTTTTAATCTGTTTGATAATCACATTATAGATACTCTCTAACTAACTCTTTTAAAATCTGAAAAAAAAAACAAATTTAAAATTATAATATTTAGAATCGATATATGTGGATGAAAAATAAGTTGTAGATAAAAAATAGGAAATTTAAAATAATTTTTAAAATCTCTTCTAAGCATCTCTCCAACCGTTTACATATGTATACATATAGTGGTTTTTGAATGATGGTTAGATTTTTGTATTGAGAAAAAAAAAATTAACATCAATTAAATGCATACCTGACATGCACAAACGATAATGATTTTTTGGACTTCACTATTTTTAGTGTTGAGAAATGTTCGGTGTCCTTATGAAACCCTAAATGGACCAAAACTAAAAATTCATCTACCTCCTCCTCCAAAGAAGCACTAACTCCTTTAGAATCTAAAATAAACAAATTTAAAATTATAACGTTTAGAATCAAAATATGCGAATGAAAAAGTAGATTGAAGATAAAAAATAGAAAATTTAAAATAATTTTTGGAATCTCTTCCAAGCGTCCCTCTAGCCATTTACATATGCATACATATAGTCGTCTTTGAATGATGGTTAGATTTTTGTATTGAGATAAACAAAAATTAACAACAATTAAATGCATACTTGACATGCACAAACGATAGTGATTATTTGGAAGATGGAGAGCTTCACAGTTTCTTAGTGTTGAGAACTGTTTGGTGTCCTTGTGAAACCCTAAAGGGATAAAACTCAAAATTCATCCACCTCCCCCTCCAAAGAAGCACGATCGAGTACATCTACCAATATTTCTGAAGTTCCATGCTCTTCCATACATATACATCTCAGTGTGTACGGGTACAGTTTTCTGCAAGGATGAAACAATCGTTGTGCATGTGCTATTGGAAAACCCATTGCACATTACGTGTACGTCCTTGTACTCGGAGAGTTGAATTATTTACGTCTTTATGAACCATCTTTATAGAGGGAAATGACTGATATGGTCAAATTTTTTCCAATATCAAGCACATGTACAGCTAAATTCTATAAGTTGACTAATTGTTGTATCATACGTTATTTCAATCGTCACTGTCTTCTAATTGGATTAGATATTTCTTTCATCCCAAACCTCATTAAAGACAACCGTGATAGGCGTGACCTCCATTATTGCGCAACATCCTTGCGATGTGGAATTTAAAGAAATGTATGTGTGGATTGAGGTGATCGTAGAATTTTGATCTTCAATAGTGGTTGTGAGTGTAGAGGCAATCGACATTGGGGAGAGATCGTGGAATTTTGATCTTCAACCGGTACGATGGACTGTGATTAGGGAGCAAGATCGTTAATTCATATTTTCGTTATTCGTCTCTCTTTATTGATTTTTGCAAATTTTAATTTGAATTAGTAATAAAATAAAAAATACGGTGGTTATTCAGTTTATTTTTGAAAACTGTGGTTATACAATTTAAAATATGATTTTTTTTTTAAAACATGATTTGAATTCGCATTAAAAAGAAATAAGATATTTCAAATAAAATAATTAGATATTAAGTGTGGTAAAGATATTGGAAATAAAAATAATTAGATATTGATGGTGGTTATGGAGAGAAGAAATCTCCTTGAATGTATGATTTTTCACAATTTTTTTTAAAAAAAAAATCTGGTTTATTTTTTAAAATGAACTCACCAAAGAGGAGACTATGGGAAGTAAAAATCTCTTGCTATAAAATAGACTTATGCCTACTTTTCAATAAAGTAGACATTTGTTAGCATTTCCCAAAAATGAATCTTTAGTTGGAAGGGCATAATTGGATTGAAGAGATTTGGGCTTGGCCCATTTTGTTATTGGGCTGAGTTCTCGGGCCATGTTCTTTTTGGATTATATCTGGAGTTTGACCAATATTGGAGAATCAGAAGAAGATTTGACCCACGAAAAGAAGGAATTGAAAGTTTATTGACTTGGAAAGAATGTTCAAAGTTTTAACAAAAAAGATTAAGCTAACTAAATTCAGCAGTAATTGATGTATTATCGATTTAAATCTCAACCTTCAAATATCATTGTTAATTGGTAATACATAAACAATTTCTTTGTATTAGAGATAATTGAAAACAATAATTATAAGTTATAGTTTCTATTGCCTGCCAAATGTCGTCCAATTATTTCGTATGATATTTTATTTTTTGTTTTTCGGTTAAGAAATGCGTTGACCAAAATAAACTTAATTCCATTAACATAAATCAAGTGTGTTATGGACTTTGAGGCTATAGGTTTCATCACCTAATGTTGGTGTTTAAGAATCTTTAAAGCTTAGAAAAGGTAGCATATACTTTTTCGATACAACTATATTTACATTGGGTTCACCTAAGAATAACTCTGACCAATAAAAACTTTTTTTTTTTTTTTTTTTAATTCAATACTATTTGAAGTAGGGAGATAGGGGTGTACATGCTCCGGGTTGGGTAGGGTTGAATGAATTTTTTGGACCAACCCAATTTTTCAGGTTGGCCAATTCGCCTACTCGTCCAACCCTATACATAAGCACAACCCAACCCAATCCTAAATTTTTGGGTTGGGTTGGATTGAGTTCTCGGGTTATGTTACTCTCATTTTCTCTTTAAGATTCAATTCATAAGTTCATAAATATATTAAAAAAGATGTATGATAGTATACTTCAAATTATTGCCTATCTTATTAATGCATATTGTTTTTTTTAGAAGACTTACAAGTAGGTTAAAAATTTATCTTATTACTTTATCTTACATACACACTCATAATATATGTATAATATATTCTTAGTTCGGGTTGGGTTAGGTTGGACGAGCAAAACATTAGTGAACCCAAGAACCAACCCAACCCAACCCAAAATAGTTATAACCCAATTCAACCCTTACGGTTTGGGTTGGGTAGACCGGGTTGTTCGGGTTACCGATTTTTTTGTACACCCCTATAGGGAGGTTTGAACTATAACCTTGTGAAAACTAAGTTATACAAAATGTCATTAGAGCTATATTCTTGTTGGCTTTAATTTCGCTTTGCATAAATTATATGTTCATTAATCTTAATTTTCAACATTGTTTTAGTTCAACAATATCTAAAGAGAAGAAATTCGAATTCGTGATCTATAAGTCATAAAAATTAGGGTAAAATATAAGTTAAGTTCATGTGATTTAAAGAAAGTTAGAATTTAGCTATGATGATTTTAAAAATTAGAGTTTAGTTTCTGTGGTCTAAATAAATATAGCTTTTAGTCCTGAAGGTGTTTGGATGAGAAGTTAGTTTGATGAATTATTTTGAGTAGTTAGAAATTCGAGTTGTAGTAAAAAACTTGTTTGAATGTGGTTTTTATGTAGAGGGGTAAGAGACAATAACTTGTTTGGATGTGGTTTTAAAATGAGTAGTTATTTTGAGTAGTTAAAAAAAGAATGATTAGAAATGAGTGGTTAAAAAGGAATTATTTTGAACAATGAGAAATGAATGATTAGAAATGAGGAGTTATTTTGAGTAGTTATAAATGAATGATTAGAAATAAGTGGTTAAAAATGAGTAATTGTTTTGAGTAGTAAAAATGATAAATTATTTTGAGTAGTTGCAAAAACTCATTTGTATGTAGTTTTTCAAGGAGGAGATAGTAAATCCTCAATCTAAACCCTCCTTAAATATGGCAAACAAACACGCCTATAATTTTAAAAACTAGAATTTAGTCTCTATAGTTTGATAAAACCTAAAAAATAGTCCTTGTCAATTTTAATTGTTAACGAAATAAGTACTTGAAAGTTAGTTATTCATTTTTTTTTTCAGTTATTCATGTGTCAATGATGAAATTATGAGTTAATTGATTGATATAACAAAAAAAATCATATCATTTATGCATGAATATTAAACTTTCGTGTATTTAACGTCAACGACTACTTACGGCAAAGACTATATTTTAGGTTTTACAAAAGCATAGAGACTAAATTATAATTTTTAAAATCGTAGAGACTAAATTTTAACTTTTTTCAAATCATAGAGACTAAATTTAACTTTTTTCAATAAATGAAAGAACACTTATTAAATTCTCAACAACTCAGAAGTCTCATAGCTAAAGCTGCATTCATACACTTGATTATTTATTTAATTTTCATTTTTTTTTGAATTGAGTACATCCTATCAAAATACCAAATAAACAATATTAAAAAGTTCATATCTTCAACATTACCAAATAAACAATATTAAAAAGTTCATATCTGAAAGAAGACAAAAGTTTCATAAAATACCAAATAAACAATATTAAAAAGTTCATATCTTCAACATTACCAAACAACCGACCTCATGGAGAATTGAGTTCCTTGTATTATCAATCTATAAATAATCATTAGACTACTATTTAAACTATTACAATGCAAATAGTTTAATAGCATAACAAATCTCCTCGATTATGTACTTTTTTTAGTTATGACATTTCTCTTATATATCATCATATAATATTAATGTGAACAATTTGATTGAGAATACATATGACTTCTATGGATCAAATCGAGAAAACATATATTGTTCAATCAAATCGTTCACATAGGTATTATTGCTGGATCTTGTAAATCAAGGTTAAAATGTGTCCACATAATTAAAACAATTTAAAGTAAATGAGTCAGAAGACAATTCAATTTACCTGAAACATAAATTTAATCATCTAACCAATAATGATTACTTTACAAGATCCTTCATATCTTTAGTGACTTGCTTCCTAGATACATTGAAATATTTCACGCACCATCACACCAATTTGATAGTTCAGTGTAAAGGCATCATCGTAGACAGGCTTGTCGTACTCCGTACTAAATTGGACTCTGACTTTCCCGTGTTTGTTCACATGGTTGTCCAGCTGCTTTCCCTTACTTATGCCACAGTGAGAACGATTGCTACTACCTGAGACAAATATATGTCACTATATGTATAGTTTTTATTAGACATGCAAGCTTATTTACGTTGTGGATAACTTGATGAATCGCAGTGGAAGTTGTTGCAACAAGAACACTATTAAAGTTGTCCATGTCATCGAAGGCGGATACCGCCCTGTTCATCAGGTGAATGGACAATGCTATTCTACATCCACAAAATTAATTATAAGTTGTTATAATAAAAACAAAGTCATGAAACAACACTAGGGATTTATCAATCGGTAATGTTGCTCCAATACCTAAAATAAATGAAAAACATATTACTATGAGTAAGGATCCTAATCATCGAATGACAAACTATCAATTGTTGCCTCAACGTTTTCATCTTCATCATTAATGAATTGATAACCAATATTGTTACTATTAGACAATCTCATCTCACCACCTTTTTGTATAATTATTATTGGTAGAACATCAGTTCTACATAATGTGTTATCTTGCATAGATTTCTCTACTCTAATTTGACCTTCAATTGTAATTTTTTCAACCTGGTCAATATTAGGTTCTTGTGACTTTAGGATTTCCACTTCAGGAATATCCCATAAACGTTTGTTCAGGACCACTATCGCCACCTTCCAATGTGCTTCCTACTTAGGATCATCTAAGAATACTTCCTGGGGCTTGACTAGCATGATATATGGCTCCTCTTTGTACCAATATTGCATTGTATTTATCGATCTTAACCCAAGTTCGCAGTGTGATTTTTTTTTTTTTTAATTTATTTTTACAGTTTGTATTAAACTAGTCACATTTGAATATTATGACTCACCTTTCACTTACAAAGGCTATGTTCAATACTTCAGTCAACGTTCTGCATCATGCTTGAACGTGTGGAATCACACTCTATTAACTCTAAAGGACCTAGGTCCCATCGCTATAGCATACAAATCATCAAACTTATTCCCATTTTTATTCGTGTTCAACATTTCCATCATTTTATTGTTGTCAATGCGATCAGTAGACTCGTTAATATTAGTCGTTTGGTCGACCACTATTCTAGCTTTACGTTGCTCGAGCCTAGAGATATCCACATGTTCCTCCATGATACACCAAATGAGTGTATGAAGCTAACATCTATATGTGAGTAGATGATGTTTTACTCCTTCTATAGGTTGATGAAATGTGTTCATACATTTTTTTATCCAGACACCTAGTTTTTCCTCAATCGATTGACATAAGACTTTGTTATTCTTAAAATATCTTTGACTTTGTCAACATATTCTCAAGACAATATGTTTCTATTCTTGATTCAATATTTATTCATTATTCTTCCCTCTTAATTCAACACCGTCGTACGAGTGTTATTGTGTAGCTCAAAACTAACTCTAAAGTTATCTAAATCCTAAAATTCACATTAACTCTATAACTCGAAACTAACCTAACTAATACCTATAAATAAAAACATAGCCTAACTCCTAAATTAAATCTATCTCGAACAATAAATTTACCTCTAACCTAATTGTTACATAAACATACTTCATAAATCGTACAACAAACACTAACCTCTAACTCAAAACTAATATATATAATACCTAACTTTAACCTAACCTGATTGATCTTTAATCTAACTATAATCTAACGTTCAATCTAAATTAATTTAACTAAATTTATAAAATAAACAGAATTACCTCATTATCTAACCTAAGGACTAACATTTAATCTTATAACCTAATTCTTCTTAAATATAATTCTAATTAACCCTAAATTAACCGTAACCTAACTGAAACTAACTTAATCTATTCTAATTCTTCTTAAATCTAATGCTAATTAACTTTAATCTAACCTTAAACCAACTAAAACTAACTTAATCAAACTTAATTCTTCTTAAATATAACTTTAAGAGTAATGTTATTAGGTGAATTACATGTATTAGCCCATTTGGTGAGTTAATGTTTAACTTGGGTTAATTAAGGGTTAATTTTAACTAATAATGAGAGATGTGTAGAAGCTAGTATATAAGCTTCATTTGGGGGTTTCTTGCAATTTGAGAGTGAGAGTAGAAACTCTAGCCACCTTTGAGAGCCCTTGTACATTCTATCAATGGCATTATGATGGTGGATCGATCAAGCTCAATCGATCCATAACAGTGGAGTAGGGACGTTCTCGAACCACTTAAATCCGGTGTGCTTTGTCTCTCTTCTCCATCCTTCTTTATTTGGTTTGATTTCATCTCTATTTGATTTGATTTTAGTTTAGATCTATATTTGCACTTGATTTGGAGTAGATCTAGCAATTTTGCACTACAAGTAATTTAATCTAGCCAACCCTAAAACTAACTTTATCTTACCCTAAACTAACTAACTTAATACAACCCTAATAATACTCTAAAACTAACAATAAAATTTAAAAAAAAACACTAACCTTTGTTGTAGGGGGCGACGAGGTCGGGGGGCGACAAACAAGTGAATGGCGGCGACGATTTAGGGTGTGAGAGAGGACGAGCGAAGAGATTAAAAGGGAAAATAGGGAAGATTTGCGAATGCAAAAATGGCTACTACATTTGCGAATTTAAAAGAGTTCGCTTAACTATGAAGTTCTTTAGATTGAGCTACCGAAAAAGAAGATGCACCTTGTTGGTATAAGCAGTACAAATCATTTTTTTAAGCTATCTCATTCAGATATGGACTTGGTTCACTCGGGCGTCACACTAAATGTGCATATAATAAAATGAAAACAGTACTTTAATAATGTTTATTTTATACCAGTTTTCAGGATCGAATCCGTGATTGTAGCGTTGAACTAGATTACCACAAAATAATGAAACCAACACGTTCCAACCCTTTCGATAATGTCATACCAATGTTACGATCTCATAAAGGATCATTATTCATAATAAATGGCATTAGAGGCATGACCCTTTATTAGTCTTGGTGACTAAATTCCTTATATCAAATAAAAAAGTAGTGAGACTTAAATGACATTGTCATAATTTTAATCCATAGTGGGCTAGAAAAATGACTCAAATGTAATTTTAGTTAGATGATTACTTAAAGTAAGTGTTGTGATATTTAGATAGAGGAAGATATCAAGATGCATTGGAAATAAAGAAAAAAAAAAAAAGTAGGTAATCATGAGTTTAGAGGAGAGAGCAACAACCTCCATTGAAATAAGACATTTTGAGCAATGATAAAAAAAATAAAAAATAATAATAATAAAATAAAGCTATTTCGGGAAGAATTTGTCTTTAACCGATTGGAAGAAAATTGTGCCATGAACATGCCATGTTTAAAAATGATCAAAAAAAAAAAAAAAAAAATGTCATGTTTAAAAAATATTGAGCGAAGGCTTTTTACAGTATAAAATTAAATCGTTAATTTTTTACATATAAATAATTGTTTTTAAACGTTGCTCATTGGTAAAATTTATAAAAAAAAATATAGGTAATTTTTGTAGCACTTTTTCTAAAATTTAATGTTTCTTTTTAATAAAAAATTTTGAAAAATTTAATGCTGGTTAAATAATGAATTCCTATAAATATAAAAAGAAAAAAATAAATCTTTTTTAGTTTAACATTATGTAGAGATGGAGTCAAACTCGGACATCTTACTTACTAGATTATACAAAATGTTAGTAGAACTTTATTCATTTTAAAAAAAGAATTCCTTTATTTAGCGTCTATTTATTGTTTCATTTTATTCTTATTATTTTTAATGTTTTTAATAAATAAAAATGATTTCTTCTTAACAAACAAAATGAACAAGCTTTCAAAAGTAGGTTACAATCGACAAATTTTATTACTATGCAAGCAATATTTATTAAAAAAGATATTAAAAAATAAAATTCTTTTCAAGGAGTTCTTATTTGTTTTTTGTTTTGTTTTTTTAACTTTTGAAACACTCAAAAAGATTTTGTTAGTTTTAATTTTGTTCTTCCTGAATAAAAGTATTCATTTTGCACACAAAATATATTGAAAAAGACTTTCTAAAAAATAACTACGAAACAGTTATTAACAAACTTAAATTTTTGAACTTAAAAAACGAACTTACATTTTTATAGAAATTGAAATGGTACACTAATAATGGAAGCTTTTAACAAAAATAAGGAAATTGAAAACAATTTATACCAAGATCTATTTGCTTGATTTACAACTAAAATTTTCAAGTTAAGCAAGTGGAAGTTTAATCAGTTAATTAATTAAGAATTAATCTTGCTTAATGAAGAAATGATCTTAAACAACCAAAGTGATGTTAACAAAGTTTCACCAAATAATTAAATTCACTTAATTTTAAAGAATAAATAAATTATAAATGGGTTTCAAAAGAAAAAAAAAAGTTAGAATAGTTGTGTCCCAATGGTTAAGTTAAGGTCTTGGTTTATCATTACTTTGAGAAGGATTTTCCAACTTTTTCAATTTTCAATCTAACCAAATTTGGTTTCCTCCAATCCAATTATGTCTTTAGTTTTATTAAATATATATCTTTAGTTCTTTAATGTTGAAGCTTAATTTATTGATTTCTTTTTTTGCTTTCCATGTTTTTTTTTAAATATAGAAATAAAAATATGTTTAGTTTGGAAAAAAAGAAATTAAAGACTTGTTTAATAATTGTTCTTTTTTAAATTTATAGTTTAAATATAATTTAGTTATTAAAAAAGATTAAAATAATTATAAAATTATATATATATATATATATATATATATATATTTTGTTGAAAAGTTATATTATATAATATAAATAAGTCATCATTCTAAATTTCTTACAATAATAAAATTGTTTTCATTCTCTTAATATTGTTAGATTTGATATTCAATATCATCTCTAATAATGTCGACGTCTCACATTCAATTCAATCATATTGATTTATATAATGAAATATTTAAGAGATATTAAAAGCATGTTTCGGTAAACAAAAGGTATTAATCTGCAATATTATAACTTAATGTAAGTTTACTAAAATTTATATATATATATATATATATATATATATATATATATTGAAATTTTTTAAAATTATCCTAATTAGTTCTATAATGTTAAAGACATTAAATCTCTCTCTCCAAAGGGTTGAGATTGACATTGCTTGGGATTCACTAGTTTCAAAGTTAGAGTCCAAACTAAGAAAAGAGAGAATGGAAAAATGCTCTAAGGGAAAATCTTAAAATAAGGAAAAAGGGAAACACAAGAACTAGAAGATTATGAAATGAGTTCCTTAAAGAATTGGTGACTTGTTTCATAAGAGATATAAGTGAACTCACATGCTTACAAGAGACCATGATAAAGGATATGAGGAAAATATATATAGGTTGAGATTATAAATAAAGAAAATTGCAAATTTATAAATAATAACAATACTCTTAATGGAGTTCGGAAAAAATAATAATAATAAAATCCCTTATATTATACTTCTTAAGAGTGATACCATTTAAATATCTTAGTGAAGACTCGAAACTGAAAAAGTTAATTGCTAATATTTTAATCATATGTGTTAAATCATATTTATGTACATATATGGAAAAATGATTAAAAGTGGTTACCACTTTTAATAATCATTAGTTGATTTATCATATATGGACATATTCATTTTCTCTTCCATATTCATTATTTTTAGTTACATCAATTAAGGGTGGAAGAGTTCGAAGCCATAACATTTTGATCATTAAGTCTACACTGATGTCGTTGAGTTCTATCTAATAGTCAAGAGTGGTATTAGCAATATTGATTATTATTTTTATTTTTATCTATGATGAATTTGTTGTCATTTCTTTTTTTAATTTTAAGGGTAGAGATGTAAAAGAGGTATCATTTACGAGACAATTATTGATTAATTGGGTTTGGGATGAAACTTTTCCTAAAAACTTTCCAAACAGGTAGAAATGATCTATAAAATTTAAAGTCTAAACGTACTTGACTTGGAGCTATGTTGGCTGACTTCTTAAAAATTTTAAACATGTGAATAGAACAAAACATGTTAAAAAACATGTATTGATTTGTAAGAAGAATCTTCACTCTTAAAACCAGTTAAAATGAAATAGATAAGAGGTGTATGAGAATCCAAAAGGTTCTCCTATGCCAAATTAGGATTTCGAATCTTAGTCCAAAAATTATAAGAGAAGTTGAGTTTGTTAGTTAGGTAAGAAATAGAAAGCTTACTAAATGCCAGATTTTCACGTCCAAAACACATCCAATCAAGTGGAATTAACAAATCCTTAATTCAATTAGGTCATTCTTTTACTTTTTGTTTGTTTGTTTTTTGGTTTCTTGTACCAAACCCCACTTTACCTAGTAGCTAAGCCTTGAGATTGTATACGTAAAAATGATTGTAGCTTTAAATGAAAGCCACTGCCCATTATAACAAACCAATTCCACTTCCCAAAAATTGGATTTTAATTTGTTTTTGTGTTTTTGAATTGTGAATGAAAATGAGGAGAAAAGTGGAGAGATTTGTTATCCTTCCTTTCTCTGTGGGATGTATCTCTGAATCAAGTATTGCTGTGGGAATTAAACACAATGCAACATCCAAACCACCTCACCCTAACTCTTCTCCTACATCAAGTCTTTTTCTTTTCCCTCTTTTTCTTTTATTGATTATGCGTTTCTGCCTGAGGGCGAAGTGAAAAAATTTCTTATTGTTTGATATATGATCTCAAACTTTACAAGTTTTAGAAAAAATTAGAAAGAAAAGTTGTTATGGGTGTATTCGATATCTTATCAAAATTGAAACTTTTCGATTTTAAATTCGTCTGTTCATCAAATGAATTTAGTAATTTTTTATTTGATGGGAGAAGATAGTGTTGGGATTGGATTTAGGTTGTGTGATTAAAAAAAGTAAAAATTTTGAGTTTTGAGTAACTTTATGTTATAATTGTTTTGATATCCAAACAATTATGAAAAATATATACAACTCTCTTTTCTATTAAATTTCCTTCTTTTATATACTTAGTTTTAGATCACCAACCAAAAATTAAAAATGATAAAATCTCGAATATTTTATATATACCTTTCGAATTCGAGAGCAATTTTCTCGACTATTTTCTTGTTTTGGGTTTAGGGTTCATTTTTCATGTTTATTTTTGAAGGTGAGAAAGACCAAGATGGAGAAGAAGTTGTTGTTGTTGGTGAAATGCTATTAGAAGAAAGTTTGAAGAACTCACAGAAGTTTACAGCACTTGCAAAGCCTAATATTGGAGTTGGGTTTCATAGGCTTTACAAAGGTTTCAAGAACATCTCTCAATTATTTGGTGAGTTATGTTTTCCTTTTCCTTTTTTTTTTTTAAGATTATTTTTTCCTTTTTTTGTTCAAAAAAGGAATTGAGATTCATTTGGTAGTTTGGTTTAGTTTTTTTTTATATAAACTTTCAACTGAAAAAAAAAAATTCATTTCTTTGAGTAATATATTAAAAATTATCTTGTCATTTTTACATTATATTGTATTTATTAATCATTTTATTAGTAAAAAGAATAAACTATACTTTTTTTCATTAAAAAAAAAAATCAGAGTTAAATCTAGAAACATCAAACCACCAAGGTTAAGTTTGATAACGTTTTTGTTTGTGGCTTTATTTTGTAATTGTAGTTACATTTGGACTAAGATTTTCTTTAAAAAATGTGTAAAAAAAAAAAGAGTACTAAAGCTAACACATTTATACGGGTTTTAAAAAACATTGGACAGCAATTTTTAGTTTAAAAAATAGAAAAGGTTGTTAGTAAATAATCATTTTTTTTTAAAAAAAACCGCATCACGCTTTAATTTTTGAAATTTAGATAGGTTTTTTTTTTTTTTTTTTTCCTGAAAAAAGCTAGGTATTTATAAAATAAAAAAAAACAAATAAATATGAATAAACAAGATTGATATCTAAAAAAAAATTCATTGTTGAATAAAGCACCTTACAAAATTCTTATCTCAAAAAAAAAAAGCACCTAACAAAATTTCTCTTTCTTTTGTTATCTTTTTCACAAAAAATAAAGAAAGATGTCAAAGAAAACAGAATCATTTAAGGAAAAAAAGAAAAGAAAAAAGTAACTAGATATAAAATCATTACCAAAATAAAGCTCTAACCACACCAACATCATTTTCATCTTAAATAAAAAAACAAAAAATCTATATATTAAATCAAAACCCTAATAATAATGATTTTATTTTGTTTGGCAATGATATTATTTTGTAGTGTACAAAGAGGAGGAGATTGAAGAAATGGAAATAGGATCTCCCACAGATGTGAAGCATGTAACACACATAGGCTGTGATGCCACCACAAGTACAATATCAGATGATCATGATGCCAATAATAATCCTTTCATTAATGATTGGGAAACTCTTCTGGCTTCTATTTCTTCCTCTACTTCTTGGACCCAATTTGAAGATCAACTTTCAAACCCCACTCATCATTTACCTAATATTGTTCATCATTCCTTTTGAAA
The DNA here is from genome assembly GCA_037833695.1 of Sechiopsis laciniata. Lineage (NCBI taxonomy): Eukaryota > Viridiplantae > Streptophyta > Magnoliopsida > Cucurbitales > Cucurbitaceae > Sechiopsis > Sechiopsis laciniata. Next base: position 6,569,531 of record JBBMKA010000009.1, on the reverse strand, counting down.
GAAGAAAAGAAAAACCTCATTATTCATATCTATCACTACTTATATATGTATATGTGCAAACAAATGTAGGGTTGATGTTGTTGTCTTCATGATGGTATTGATATGATTTTATAAATATTTAATTATGTCTACACAACATGATTTTTATTTTCACTTCTCTATTTTATATGTGGGTTCTAGGGATTTGTTTGATACCTAGGTATGTTTAATTGAATTCCCTCGTGAGAAAAACTATGAAATCAGGCAAGTGTGTGTGAGATAATATTGTTAAAGGGATGAATTGATAAGTTATACCCAACAAAGACATGTATTGGAAAAAATACTGAGGTAAAATTATACTTAAGTTTTATTTCCTCAATTAAAGAGCATTTTACTCATACACATGTACAACGATCAATTAATCAACATAATAGAAATTATTAAATAACAGAACCTAACAAACTAGTTTAGCTGTACAACTGACTTCTAAACTAATATTCCTCCTCAAGGTGAACTACTGATCGGTTGAAACTGCCTAGAATATTCTAATAATCTGATCGGTTTACACACTAGCATACAATGCTACAGCATTCAACAGATAGGCACGCAAGTATACGTAGTCATATGCAATCAAGTGATAAATTTACAAGTCATCTCCACAGGGACTGGTTTAACTCTAGATAAGTGTTAATCGAAAAGTCAAGTACAGAAAGTAAAGGAAAATTTGGTGAGTGATGATTTTTACCAAGCATAAAATTTAATGACATGCAAGTGCAACGAAAATGCTGAAAACACTACTGGGCTAGGAATTTAAATACAAACGGATGATGCTATTGGCTTTGGAAGCAGAATTAAGAACAAAATATTAAGAATGTGTAATTTAGCATTGCTAAAATAAAATGCTAGAAACAGTAGCTAAAACTCTAGTGAGATAACAGGCACGGGTTAAGGGTAGGTTGAGTGTGATTAACATGCAACACGAGTGAGGCTATGATGAGAAGCAGACTCCGCACAACACGTGGTCAAATGCTTTTTCTCAAGACGCATTCATTCTCTTCGTTGAGCTCTCGCATCTAAACTCGAAGCTATAAACGATGAAATGCGCACTAGCGAGATGACTATCTCTAGCCTCCCTCTTTAACAAGTAGGAGTTCCTAACATTGAAA
>JBBMKA010000009.1:6534807-6550999 GCA_037833695.1 Sechiopsis laciniata | reverse complement strand
TTCCTTTGATTGTCTTTGCAGTGATGTTGGAGCAGGTTAGTTCTAGTTTGTTTTCTTCTTGATGAATATATTAATTTAAAAAAAAAAAAAGAAAAAAAGAGTTTGACCTGAGATCTACAACCTTTTAGTAGTCATCCCATGTCACATAACGTAGGTTGTTTACTATTTAAAGATTTGTTAAGACTAAATGGAAATTTTGTTGAGTCAGATTATTCAGTCTCTCATTCGCTTAATTCGTAAATGAATGCCAATAAGAACAGTAGCTCAGCAGCATTAATGTACACCTAATGATCAAGAGTCTTAGATTCGTGTCTTCCCAATTGTTGTAATAAAAAAAAAAACCATAAATGAACAACTCATTAAACTGGTACAACCATTTAACTTTTGAGGGGGTTAATCCAACCAAAGACCTTTTCTCAGTAAGGGAAATTTTTTTATCCCACTTCCACTTTGAGGAAATTCAAACATTCATGCATTGATTCTTTTGATTATGCTAATGATTCACACACCACCAATTTTCTTAACATACTTCACATACTTCACCTACTCAAGATCAGCTACAAGATCACAACCAACGTTTAAAGTTTAGACTTAAATTCAAGATTTTGAAAGATATCTCCAACATCCATTCCTTGATGTAAGTACTTTCAACATGGGCTATTAAAATCTATAACTAGAAGATTAAACTAACGAAAATAATAGTTCAATCATCATAAGTATGCGCTGAGAGGTCACGAGTCTAAATTCCGTTAGGTTTGAACTAAGAAAAAACAGCCAGAAGATTGCAGCCCGAAAAAGAATACATTTAAAAAAAAAAAATTAAAAGGTGGAAATTCTGACCTGGAACCAGCTTATCAAGAGCATGCATTTGCACAGCTGCAACCCAAAAGCTCTCTTCATCTGTCATCTGTCCTTCAGAAAATGGAGAAAAAGCTGAGTTTGTTTTGTATTATATAAATAAGACATCAATGATTTGAAGAGTTACAATGTCATAATTTCCCTCAATCCAACCTAATCTTCCATTCTCTTCTCTTTCTTTTTTGATAAGATATTATGGGTCCAGTTCTTCCATGATGCTACAACTTTTCAAGAAGATCTGTCCACCTAAAGTAAATTCCATAGACAACAAAGACGTTTCCAAGGAGGGAAAATGAATCTTCCATCTTTCAAGTATATTTCATTCATAAGACAATATGTTGCATACAACAATAAAGCCCACATGAGCATTAATGCAGCAGTTCATCATTCACAGCACATAACATCACATTAAGCTCAAACATGGCATAATTTTAGTGATAAATATAACAAGGAGATGAATTATAGAGTCCACAAGTAGACATCAACGGTATTATTGATAACCCCTCGCCCTCGTAGTATAACAATATCATCCTGCCATCAAAATCTTTGGAAGGGAATTAATTGACAGATCTCTAAACAGACAACTCGGTTCGTGAAACCAGAATCCCATCAGTGTCTGCATAAAGCCACTCCCCGTCCATGATCCTTGTCCCGGCTATAGTTATCGGGACGTGCTTTTCTCCAACCCGTTTTTTGTAGGCTTTCATTGGATGTGAAGCGAGAGCCCTTACCCCGATATCGCAACCATTGATTTCATCTACATCTCGAACGCATCCATTCACAACTATCCCAGCCCATCCGTTGTTCTGAGCTTGGACGACTGGATTGCCACCCAATATTGCACACCTCTTACTACCACCCCCATCCACGACAAGAACTCTACCGTTACCCTTCTCCTCGAGGAACTCACGAATCAAGACATTATCTTCAAACACCTTCAGTGTGACTACTGGTCCTGAAAAGACTTGGCGTCGGCCGTATATCTGGAAAATTGGCTCAAGGGCCCGAAGTTCACCACTCACAATGAGCTGTGGATTAGCATCACAAACTTCTGCAGTGGTAACCAAGGCCATTTGATCCCAGCACCTTCAGTTTGTAGACAAACATTGAATTTAGTGAAAACAGAAACTGTCCCATTTGATCATTTCTTGAAATAAAAGAAAACATTAAGATTCTTCTGATAAAACACAATCACAACTCACAAGCATGTGGAAAATTTAACAGATTTTATGTTTTTAATGGATTTTCAATTATACATTGGTGAATCTTGAAGCGCATTCCACTAAATGGGACACAAAGAAGTAAGGCAGCCAGCACTTGCAAAAGAACTTACATATAAGCTAATAGAGAGAAGGATCAAAACTATAACTTTCTGTAACAGATCAAAATCTTGGTGCAAATCATTAAAGATTCTTTTTATGTCTTTCAAGCTATAAATCCCATCAAACACCATTAAAGCTGTTGATCTACCAGATCTTACGCCATAAAGCTTGCAACCGAAAACAAGGGGATTTTTCCATTGAACTTTATCATTAATGTGAATACCATCTGATTCAAAGACCCTACATTTCTTCGAAATGAAAAGTTGTCCACAACATTTTGCACTGCTCTCTTATGTCTCAGAACCCCTCATCCACTCTCTAGACATTTCCATTCCTGACTATGTTCTTTTTTTTTTTGTAACCGTGACTCGTCTAATATCATGACCCTACACCATTTGGATGTCAAGGAAACCCATAAGAAATTAATTCCTATGTAGGTGATCACTATGGATTAAACCTATTATCTCTTAGCTATTTTAGGCCTTCTTGATCACTAAACCACTCCATGATGATTGACTATGTTCTCTTATTAGACACTATAAAAAGGCATAACTTCTTTCTCACCACTTTTTCAGGAAACTTGCTAATCAACCCCATATTTTCCTCAGCTAATCCAATCTTTTCAACACATAACAGAAACAACTACCATAAATATTTTAGCCTTTGTTCTAAATGAAAATAAAAACCCTGCCAAAAAACATTCTTCATTCTCTTTTCTTTTTTTCAGCTTATAAAAACACAGAGGGAAAGAAACCATTTATCAAATTAGATCCATGTGGTTTTCTTCTTCTGCCTTAAATAATGATTAAAGAAACAGAAAACTCGAGGATAAAAAAAATCAATAAGCTCATCAAAAGGAAAAGACACATAACCTGAATGCCAGAAATTGATGAACAGAACAAGATCAACAAATAGTCATTAAATGAACACAAAATCAACTGATCCGATTGCGTCCTCCGAATCTCACAAATCCTCAATCTCTCGATCCCACATCTAAAGTAAATAAACAAACTAAACAAAATTCACAATGGAATTCACCGATCTCAACAAAATCCATCTGAAATCCGAGAAAACCCACATGGAAAACACAAAAAATCAGCTCAACAATCTCAATCTTTAATCATTTCAAACCCCAAAAGAAACAAAACAAAAAATTTTACATAAAAAAAAAAAAAAACAATAAACAATCTTCATTTTGGGGAGACGGGAACAATATAAACCAACTGGCAATGATGGAAATCTGATTCCCACAAATCAAAATCAATTTGAAAAAAAAAAAAAAAAAGAGGAAATGAAATCGAGAATTGAAAAGGAAAGTGGAAATACCTTAGGAAGTTGGGACGGAAAGGGGACGTTGAAGAAGGAGGAAATGGGGGAATCGAAGAATAAATAAGAAAACAGAAAAAGGAGGAAGACGATTGTAGAAATTTTGAGTATTCTTTCTTTTTTTTTTTTTAGAGAAATTTTAAAGAAATTTTGAGGAATTAGCTTATTATGAAAAAATATTTAGATCACGAGCATAAATAAATAATAATTCTCACTTATGTGATTTAATATGGTCACACTTTATTTTGATGGTCTATTTTTTTTGTTTAAAATAAAATAAATGAATATTATTATTTAGATTGTGTGTGACATATTTTAAATATTTAAGGTTTGTTATGTGAACTCCAATAATGGCACTCACTCGTGCTAAATTTAACAAAATCCTCCCTTTTTTCTTTTTTTTTTTAATATATTTTCTTAAAAAAATAATATTTATAAATTTCAGCTATAATGTTAATTATCAAAGAAAATATTCATATGTATAAAAAAATATCATTAACAAAGATATATTTATTTAAAAATTAAAAGAGTAGAATTAAGAAAATATATTAAATAAAAAAAAAGAAAAAAAAGATAAAGGGCGGAGATCAGAGAATCAGGGACGGGAATACAATTCTCGTCCCTTGCTTCGTTTAGCCAACAGAGATTTTTTCTCCCTCATCTCTAACCCTGCCTAATCGAGAATTCCCCATTCTGTTAGAAGCGGCTCCAGCAAAGACCCAGTCCCACAGAGAAAATGGACATCCCTAAGAGAGAGTTATGCAAGTAATTTCAATCTAAGATTTAGATTTAGTATTTTTGTTTCATTTGATTTAAAACGCCACCAGTTTTTACACGTCTTAAGACGTGAAATTGACCATTTTTTCTTAACTTTTTTATATAAATAATATAGTTGTTAGAAAAAGAAACCATTAACTTAAAAGACAACTAGCATGACTTTCATTGTCTTCAAAAAAAAAAAAAAAAAAAGTATGACTTTTATCAAGTCAATTATCATGGGTGGATGTCAATTGTCAATCAATTTTATTTGACTTGTAAAGAAAATAATTCGAAGTCAACCCACCCTCTTTTTTTAGGGCATGCATGAAGACCATAGTAGTTTGAGGTAGAAATAAGAGGTGTTCGTACATTTTGATTGAATTAGGGTCTGTCGGTCGATTTTTAAGAATGTGTCAGTCAGTGTTGGTTACAAAAGTAGTTAACTGAAATTTTGTCGGTTAAGTCGGTTAGTTCGGTTTGTTAATCGAAATTTTCATATATAAAATATTATAGTTAAATATATATTTTTATTAAATTATTGTAAAATTAACTTAAATTTAAATGTGTTTCCGAAAATTATTCTATATGCTGATTTTTTAAAATTAATTCTCAAAATTTCATTACAAAATTGTATGATGAATATATTTTTTTAATAAAAAAATTAGAAAAAAACAATATGAATTAACCGATTTTAACCTATCGGTTGATTTCGATTTCATTTTTTAGGAAACCGATTGGTCGGTTCGGTGTCAATTTTAACCGCCAACTAATGAACACCCCTAGTAGAAATCAACCTAAAATTTAGCTCTTGTTTGTTATGATACAAAAGATTTCCTTAGATCTCATCTTTCAACCTTTCATTCAATTCCTTTATTTCAACTCTTCTTCATTCTCAAGAAAAAAAAAAAAAAAAAAAAAAAAATCTCTTCTGCCAAACAGCTTTATTAATTTATGGGAAATTGTAGCAATTTCTAAAAAGATTTTACAAATCTAGTCAAATCTCAACTTAGCTCCAACTATATTTTTCCTTTCTTTTTATTTTAAATTAGAATATTGTAAGTTACTATTTTATCCTTTTTTCCATACTTTATTTCCCAAATAGAATTTCTTGTTTCGAAACCTATCTTTCAGCAATTTCATCTCGTGTTTCACTAGCAGTTTCGAAACTTATCTCCAAACGATTTCATCTTCTGTCTCACTGGCGGTTTCAAAGCCTATTTTCGTCTTCTTCTTTCTTTAGAAAGTTTTTCGGCGATTTGAACTATCTCCTTCTGTATTTGGGAGGTTTCTGGCCACTTCTTCTTCTTTTTATGGGACGTTTCTTTTGATTTGAATGATCTCTATTTGTATTTGAACGAACTCTAGTATGGGATAATCGTACAATAGCCGAAGACGAAGGCCAAATCAAAACCCTAACTTTCGTATATGTATTTATAAATACCGTATTTATATCTAACTTTGTATTAACATATGTATCCTTCAATAACAAGTAAATACTGTATTTTACATACATACCTTGAATATACACATCAAAATACTTAAAAAGCAATAGTAATAATCTTATAAAAACAGCATTAATATTAATCCATCTTATTAATACTAGTAATAATAATAAATACGATAATTTTAAAGTGTATTTACATAACTATATTATTGTTAATACGACATAAATATTTTGAATATGCATCTCTATAATACTATATTTATAACCTATACCTTATTAGCAGTAGGTATAGTTCGATTACAAATAAATAATGTATTCTACCTGACTACCTTGAAAATCATAAATATTGTATTCTAACTAACATCATATTATTAGTATGAATGACAGTATTTGTAACGACCCGACTTTCTAAAGGACTCTAATGAAGACGTTATTCATGCATGACTTGAGAAAATATTAAGATAGAACGGCACGACATGCATTCTCATTTCGTGAAATAAAACAGGTAGTCTCAAAAACTAAAAACAGTTCTAAAACAAGGTTTGTGGGATCCCATGAAAAATCATTAAGCATAATAACAGCAAAACAAGTCCGAAACTAAAAGGAAAACATGGTATGAGTCCAAAATAACTTAATACGATAAAACAATCCAGAAGAAAATGATGTCGTGCCCATGATCATACAATTCCATAGTCAGCCACCTCGACGTGCTCCCATACCTGAAAGATGTAAGGGGTGAGTACATATATAAATATATATACCCAATAAGAAGTTCACTATGGGAGAAATCATGCAAGCACTAACAGGACTCGAATACTCGAGCTAAGAACAACATGCCAACAAAAGTAGGGTAGATCCACTGATCAACCACTTGGTCAACGGTTCTCATACCGTGACATCAAGGGCATATACGAATGCCAACAAGTCTTCTGACCCTGGTTAGGAAAGGACCACGAGTGAGGGTAACACACAGATTCCCTAAGCCTCGGGTCGGGACACGTCCCATACCGTGTCCGTAAAGACATACACGAACGTCTCGGGGTAACCTGACCACTGTCAGGGACCTGCCACGAGTGAGAAAAAATACATAGAATCCCTAAACCTCGGGCAAAACAACAACACTTAGGTCGGCTAGCAAAGGCATACACGAAATGCTGTGCAAATCACCTGAACATATCAGGGAGGGCCACGAGTGAGGGAATCCACACAGGACCCTTAAACCTCGGGCTAGGGGCGTCATCTGCTAACCTCGAGCATGCGAGGACCGACTGCCTGTAGAAAACATCCCAAAATGCATGTTGGCGCACCGACAGGCATCTCTCTGCACCATCATCTATCTCAGTGGCCTCTTCCAGTAGGTGTCACGGTCAAGTAGGTCATGACTGCCCCCCTTCTCACGTACCAGATCGTTTTCGTAGGTGTCGGGGTCAAGTAGGTCATGACCTGCTCCCCTTCCCATGTACCACAACGAAAAAATAAGTACAAGTAAATCATGGCACATGCTATCCAAACGAGTGTAATAGAAACCAAAATAAAACTAACAAAGGACACAAGAGTGCACAAGATTAAAGCATGGTCCTTGACCTGAAAGTAACACAGTACAATACTAGACAATGCACTATAACGTACAATCATAAACAAAGCAACAAGGGACCTAGAACAGGGCCAAACTCTAACATGCCACACATAACAGAACATGAATAACATAAACAATAAAAATTCAAACATGCATTTTATCGTGTTATAGTTTAAAATACCCTAGTCATGCCAATATTTGCTATGAAATTGCCACACCCAACTCATAATGAAACCTCTTACCTTCTCGATGACTCGAATGAACTCCCAAAAGAACTTTGCTAGCTAGGAATGAAAACCCAGGTCATCTAACATAAGACAACGCCAAACGTTCGTTAGGGACGAGCTAAACAAGCCACAAAGGGGGTTACAATCATGGAAGCGAGAGCAAGCTACTGTTTAGAAACCTATCGTCGGAGCACGGAAACGCGTGGCCACGAAATGGAGCGGGTCATACCTCGTTTCGAAGGTATCGGTCTCTAGATCATGGATCTGGTCTTGGATTTTCAAACGGAGCTCTCTAGCCTTGGCAGTCTGCGAAAGAAGAGAGGGTTTTCAAGTTTACAAACTCGCCGAAATCAATGGGGAAAATGAGAGAAACTGCTAAAGAAGGGACTTACAAGCAAGGAGAAGCAAGATACCAAGAGAATAAGGAAAAAAATGTGCTCGAGGCTCGTTTGCGGCGCGGAAATGGAGCTTCACGACGATGAAACGACAGTTAGGGGTATTTATCGGCAGTGCACGGAGGTTGTAGTGGGCGATGGCTCTGTCAGTGGCTAAAACGTGAGCCCGTCGTCGGCGTGGCTCTCCGGTGGCATCAGTCAGAGTCGCAAGGGAAGGCAAGGCTGGGAGGAGTGGAAACTCGCGAGGCTTGGGGCTGGGTGGATGGGCGACACGCGGCGACAATCTATGTGAGAGCTAGTACAGGCGGAGGGCTAGGATCGAGCCATGTGGCGGTGGTGGCTAGAGATAGGTGGCGATGAAAGGGGCTGGGGTTTTTTTGGGCACCAATCTCAAGGGGAAAAAAGGAAAAGTTTGATGGCTGAGATGCTTTTAGAGTTGGGCAAAGCCAAAATGTTATAATATATATAAAGCAACCATTCCTCATTTGGCAAGAGACCAAACACACAACAAAAACCCTAAAAACACCTGCCCCAAAATAGACAGGCAGATTAAATTCTCAAATGAATAGGTAAAACAAAGAAAACACAAACAAGAGAAGATAATTCATAATAACAACAAAGTAGTAATATTTATAAAAAAAAAAAAAAAAAAAAAACAAGCTTTTACAATATTATTATAGTACTTTGTTTATAGTTTTGGGAGTTATACTTCTCATAATTTTTTTTTTTTTAAATATGAATATTGTATTAATTATCAATACTTTATTAATAAAAAAAATTGGAGGGTATTCATGTAAATAATTTCATCTTCATTTTAGGGTTTGAGTTACAGACGAGTTGTAAATGAGGCGTTTGTCTACTAGCGTTGGAGTTGCAGACGAGTTTGATCCTTTATCGATAGTCGGAAGATTGTCTATTGTTGCCAGAAAAGATGATGGTTACCATCAGAAGCGTCTTCGAGGAGGCTCGAGTAAATCTGTTGTTGATTCATCTATGAATCGAAGCATCTGGGTCGACTCCCATGGTGTTGGCGAACTTTGATCATAGCGCTGACAAGAGTCACTTAACGACGAGCTGGGGTTTGGGTTTAGGTACTCTCAGTTCTAGGAATTGGAGTCGATTTGAACTTAGATCGGCGTATTTTTTGCAAGCGAAGCTGCAAAGAGCAGGCGGGGTTTGTCGATCGGAGTTCACAGTTCTACACGCGAACCAAAGCTCGACGACGGTGCAAATAGAGTTCCAACAAGAATGCGACAGGTCTGCTTCAACCAATTTTGAAAGATAAAAATATTAATTCATTAAAATGAATTAATTAAGGTAGGAGGGTATTTTTGTCTTTTACTATTAAAACGAATTTCTTTAATTAAAAACAAAAATTAGTTTTGCTAATTTTTATACTTTTGCCTACATTTGTAATTATTTTCTAAATTTGGTTTAGTTCTAAACAAAGTCCTTTATTTATTTATTTATGTGTAAGTATGTAGATAACAGTTTACACTACTCCAACAAATCACTCATGAAGAAATTACTTTTTTTTTTTTTTTTTATATAAATATAATAAAAAAATTATCTTCAAATATATTAGGTTAAACTTTACATCATCAAATTAATGAGTCTTTAAATTTCCAATTAGGTATTTAATTGTATCATCGACCGATAGATCATATGTTCAAATCTTCAAACCACTATCCTCTTCTCATTTTTCTTTTCCTTCAATGGAGATACACCCAAATATTGTTGATTTACTAGAACAAAAAAAAAGAAGATATTTCTCTTTTTTTTTGGTTTAATAAATTCCTAAATTTTGAAAATGTTAAATAGATTAATGATATATACTATAGTTTTTTATAGAATTAATAAATAAAACTAATTTGTTAACATTTAAAAACATTTATAAATTATTAATATTTTGTAGATTTAATTTTCTTTTTTTTTTTTCTTTTTGAAAATGTATGTTTAATTTTGCAAAGAAAACAAGTTTATTATTTATATTTATATAAAATAATATAAGTCTACAGTATTTCTAAGCTTTTAAAAAAATATATTATAAATCAATAAAATAAAAATTTTGAATAAACAAATGTAAAAAAAAAAAAGAAAGAAAGAAAGAAACCAACTCAAATATATAATGAGTATAGCTAAACTTGCATATTAAATGTATTAAGAAAGTGATTCGAATCCTCAAACACCTTATTATATATATTAAATTTGCATATTAAATGTATTAAGAAAGTGATTCGAATTCTCAAACACCTTATTATATTAATATCTCTATATATATATTAAATAAGAAAAAAAGAAAAAGAAAAAATAAAATAAATGAAACATACAAAGAACAAATAAAAATAAAGAAAGAAAAAAAATAAGAAAAAGAAAGAAAAGAGTAGTAAAAAAGGTATTAAATTTTTTTAAAAAAATGAAGAAAAGAGGTTGATATTCAAAAGTAGATAAAAATGTATAAAAAAAATTATATATATGTATAAGGAATAAAAAAAATGAAGAAGGAATAAAAGTGGAAGAAAATATAGATAAAAATGAATCAAAAATAAAAAGGTTACACACAAATTGGAGTTAAACTTGGGTGGTGAAAATTTTGGGAGGACAAAATTCGCCGATACTAACTCATTTCATAAAATATGTGAAATTTCACTAGCCTATTATGCATTAAATTTTAAATTTTTGGGAGGGTTAGCCTCCTTAATCCCCACCTAGGTGTGCTCTTGTCTATAACCACTCTTCAAAATAACTTTTTTTTCCTATAATTCCTACTCCAAATAACTTTATCGAAACAAAATTTTCATGCAACCTTTCTCTAAACTACCTTATTCAAATTAGATTTTTCTACAACATCTCCTACAAACAACCTTATTCAAATAAAGTTTTCCTACAACCATTTGTTATATTCAAACAATGTTTTTCTACAGCCATTAATTCAAACGCCACATTCAAACGACTCAATTCTTCGACTTCCACTCAATTTATCCCAAATCAAACATTCCTAAGTGTCAAGTTTTTAGTCAAACTTAAAGTTAGTCCTGTATGATAAATTTGAAGTCTTTTTTAGAATTAGATAAATTTAATTTGAAGTTAATTTTTATTGAAATTGATTTAATATTAATAATAGTGTTATTGTAAAAAAGGTTACAAGGAGAGTTAATAGAATGCAAATTATTAAAACAAAGTTGACAAAAAAAAAAAATCTAAAAAATTTATCATAGAAACTAAGTTTTATTGAAAAAATAGCTAAAAAAATTAACATTCTAAAGTATAGCATTCAAAATGATATTTTGTCTTTAAAGTTTGAAAATTTACAATATGATATAAGAGAATTGAATATAGTAACAATACATTTAGAATGAATTAGAAAAAAAAAAAAAAAACATTTAGAACAACTTAGCCAATACATTTAGATGAGAAATTAACTTTGGTGGAAAAAGATTAATTCATTTTTTTATTATCTCCTTCCTCTAGGATTTTCTATCATAAAGTTATTTAAATTTTGGAAAAATTATACAAATTACCTCATAAGTTATTGTGTTTGTAATCATTAATCCTCTAAACTTTAAATTTGATCAATCATCCCTCCTAAATTTGATAAGTGTTACAATTAACTTTCTTATCTTAAATTTGAAAAATCTTAACGTGGGTGATACTAAATTTGTCATTTGAGTTTCTTTATTATATATTTTTTATTGTAGTTATTTTTTTCACCTTCATGATTCGTTTCCCTCAACTAAAAATCTCATCCAAAAGAAATCAAATATTCAACATAAACTTACAATTACTAGCTTTAATACTAATGACATTATTGGCTGTCAAACTATCCACCACCAATTGTTTCCCAAAATTTTAATTTTATTAAGTATCAACCAGCAGACTTTGAAGGAAGATAATGAGCTAAAAAATTATGTATTTTTTTTAATTCTTTTATGGTTTGGTGAAAGTCTCACCTGGTTTTCTCTTTGTTTACCTCTTTTGGTTGCTTTTTTTATGTCTCTTAATTTTGGGGTGGGGGGTGAAAAAGACATTGGAGAATTAAGAGGGGAATGAGTTAAATTCATAATTGATCAATTATCAAACTAACTTTTAGTGGAGGGAATGAATGAAGAAGAAGCTGAAAAAAGATAAAAATATATAATAAAAAATTTCACATGACAAATTTATCCTTGCACATGTAAACATTTCTCAAATTTAATAAAACAGGATTAATTGCAACACGTATTAAACTTTATAAGGGTGGTGGTTGATCAAATTGAAAGTTTAAGAAAGTATTTGTTTCCAACACATAATTTATGAGTGGTTTGTGCACATTTTCTTTTAAATTTTATAATTTAATTTTAATGAAGTTGCTAAGAATTTTGTTAAGCTAATGTTTTAAGACATTGATGAATATATATGACCAAGCCCAAATTATACAAGTGTATTGTTATGCTAAATTATGCAAATATACAAAACTACCTACGCTTTAGGATGAGCTTTGACATAAGTTTTGGATAGGGGTGCAACAAAAAATCGAAAAACCGAATCGAACTAATCCAATCCAATGGATCGGATCGGTTTTTTAGCACAAAATCGGACATATCAGTTTGTAATTTGAAAAAATCGAAAATATTGGATCGGTTCCGATTTTCATTTTAAAAAACCAATAAAAACCGATCCAAACCGAATTATATATGTATATATTTTTTGAGATTATAAATAAATATATATTTTGTCAATAAGTCATATAAAATCATCTTCCTTCCATTATTTTGACGATTTTCTAAAGTGTTGAAGATCTACTTAATTCCTTTCTATTTCAAGTAAAAAAACATCCATAAATAATTTTTAATAAATTTAAAAATACACCCTTTAAGAATATTGTTGTTTATGAAATTTTTTATGAAAAATGTTTTTGATATATTAAAAAAAATTGGACATCAGATCGGATCCAAAATCAAACCAAACCAATTAAAAACTGGGATCGGATCAATTTTTTGAAAACCAAAGATATTTGTTCGGTTGTCGGTTTGGTACAAAACCGACAAAAACAGAACCGAAATCACTCATAGTTTTGGAGTTGCGAGAATTTATTAGATAATAACAAAAAACATATGAACAATACTAAAGAGCACATAAAATGGTTTTAAGAAAAGCACTTAATTAGTGCTTATTATTTGGAAAATGTTTTTACAAGCAATTCTTGAGCAAATTAGAGGAAAGGGGTACTTTTTGAAACTTACTACAAAAATAGGGTGGATTTGAAACAATTCAGAAAAAATTGATGGAATCTTTGTCTTATTATAAATTTAGTTCTGACCCTGGTAGTGGTGTCTGATGCAACATAATTTTTTTTAATTAATTCATTTTTAAAAAAAAATGGAAGTTTGAAAATATTTAAATTGGAAAAAAAAAATCACTCGTCAAATAAAACATTTTAAATCTATGGAAATTTTTTTAAATTTTCAAAATTTGAATTTAAAAGAATTCATATTAAGTATATATACATATATATGTTTTTTAGAAGAATTTAATACACATATACGGTTCATGTGTGAAAATTTGATATAAAATTATGGTGGACAATATTTTTCTGTCTAAAAGCTAGCTTATACTTTGTTTTTTTGACATTTGTTTTCCTAATTATGATTTAAAAATTGGTTGCCTAGGGTAAAATAAAGTATTTTCAATGCTGAACAGTTTTATTATTATATAAATCCTTGAGAAATTTCTAAAATTTAGTTTTATAATTAAAAATACATTATGGTTTTAAAACATTGGTTTAGATTAAAAAGTAATCCAACACACCTTATTCATTTCAAGACAATAAATTTATTATTGAAATGATTGGTGATGTATTGATTTTATTGTTTGCTAGTGAAATTCTTCAAGTAGGGTTTGTTGTCCCTGCTCCAATTTATACTAAAAAAACACAATAAATTCATTTTTAAAAAATCATTATGGTTTTAAAACATTCAATCTAACGTATATGAATGATTTTTCTATTTAAAATTATATAAAATTCAATGAAGAAATCGTTTTATTCATTTTATTTGTTTATCATATTTTAAATCGGGTAGAAATTTCAAAGAAAGAATTATTTTAAATTCAATTTCATAATAAAATGAAAAAAACAAATAAAAAAAATGGGGGATTTTGAGTATTTTGAAAAAAAATCTAACTAAGATAATAAAAATAAATAAAATAAACAATTTACAAAAAATTTCCAATATAAAGGTTTAGTTTAATCCAATTGTAATCTTGATCATAAGCTACAAAAATTATTTAAATTTCTTAAGTTCAAGAAATTAGTCTACTTACTTGGAAAAGCTACAATAAGTCATCAAAAATCAAACCTTATTATTTAATCGTGTTCCATATCAATTAAATAATAGCATTACAATTTATGAGAACGACTAAACCAAAATCAATTAACTGAGACGACTACAAATTAATTTGTAAGGACCCGTAATTTTAAATTACATTTCTCACGTCATGTTGACTCAAAACAGTTATAAATCAATGCAAATTCGAATTTTAAACTTCAAATAACTCCTCCAGTTAAATTTATTTCAAAATAAATAAATAAGTGCCAAGTTCTTGGCCAAGGTAGTTCTAAAACAAATTCAATTAAATAAATAAAAATAATGGCATTCATGCCCAACAGTTAATGACATGTTCCAAACATAAATAACATGAATTTAACATTTGCATTCTACTAAAGAAAGAAACATCTATCTTATCAACAATTTAAAGAAAGTGTAGCAGCTCCACCCATGATCACTCCAACATCTCCCAGCTAACTGTCTCGGTGACCTTGTTTACCTGTAGAAAAATAAAACTACAGAAAGGATGAGTATAAAAGAATACTCAGTAAGAACTCTCCAAGAGGGAACAATGCTCAAGGTAAAACTTAACATGCTAGCAATACATATTTTTAAACTCAACTCATAACTTGTCTCAGCTTGGCTTAACTTATCTCAGCTCAGCTTATCTAATCTCAGCTCGGCTTAACTTTTCTCAGTAGGACTTAACTTGTCTCAACTCAGCTCATTCTATCTCAACTTACTAGTCATGAGGTTCGACACTTGACTCCCATGTGAGGCCCTAAAGACACTCACCTAGCACAAACACAACTAGTCGTGAAGTACGTTACACGACTCTCTCTTATGAGGCCCTAAAAGACACTCACCTAAGCACAAGGGTATCACATGTCATGAAGTACGTTACATGACACTCTAGCTTATCAACTCAAACTTTGCTGGTGTACTGATGTCACCTTTTCAGGTGAGCCATTTACCTGACACTTGGCGCGATTGGAATAGGGCAAGGTTCGCACGGCTTGCATCGCTGATGCGCGTGCGAATGGGTCGTGCAAGGGCGGCGTTGAACAGCAGCGAGTTGGGGGTGGTCTACTCCACGCGCACGCGAGAGGAGACTAGGCCTGCTGCAGCTGGGCTTCAATCGGTAGTCACGACTTGACCTGCAGATCTCACGTGGTGTTGCTAGGCTTCACACAAGCAGCTTCGTCTAGGCGACGAGTAACGGCGAGACCATGGCGGCGGCGAGCGGTAGGAAGTAGGGCAGTGGCTAGGGTTGGTAGAGGTTGAAGATGAAGTCGATCTATGGTTCCTTATTTCTATTTTTTTTATTAAAAGCAAAACTCAATTCCTTTTTCTTTTAAACAAAACACAATTTTTAATTTTAAATTATTTTCTTTAACAAATCCAACCAAACTAATTCCACAATGCCCAATTTCTTGAAATTACAAAATTAATCCCAAAATCAATTATCATTTTACAAAATAGTCCATGTGGGTAAAATGACCAAATTACCCCTAAAGGTGATAACTAACCCGAAACACACCGAAAGTCCCAGAAAAGAGAAAATCATACTTGGAGGGTCTAGCTAAAAATGTGGCTCGTTACATAATTGATTTTGTTTATTTTGTTTCTGTAGCAACCCAAAATTTTCAACATTAAAGGTACTATGTTTTAGACCCAGTTATTATTTTATTAAGAATTTATTTTCTTGATTTGAAGTTTAGGTCTGAGGGTGTAAATCTTCTATGGAATCACTTTTAGACCTAACATGGTTAAAACGGACTTGAAATTATAAGCTATAGGTCTTAATCGAAAATAAGCTTTATTGCTAAAATATCTCTTTAAATGACTAATGGGTAAATATTTATTAATTGAAATATTTAAGTGAATAGAATAAAAAAAAATGTGTACTATAAATTAAAAAGAAAATTAAATTTTAATTTTGTTGTAAATAAATAAATAAATAAATAAATAAATAAATAT
>JBBMKA010000009.1:6513711-6534707 GCA_037833695.1 Sechiopsis laciniata | reverse complement strand
AAATCAAATATTTATGTATATTCATACTTTGGACTTCATGAAAATATTTAAAACTATATGATAGGATTTTAATAAATTAATCAAACCATATTTTATGCAAAAGAATAAATCATAAATAACTAATATTAGAATAAGTACTAATAAATAAATAATTAAACATTACAATATTTTTAATTCAAAAATTGAACCAAAATTTATAAGCTATAAGACCTTCCTCATAAAGTTATACTAACCACTCTTTGAGTTGAGAAAAATAGAAGCATAATATTAGTGATATATTAATGGTGTAACACATTTCAATAACCTTTTATAAAAACTTAAAACCAAAATGGTCCAATAGTATTGAAAAAGAAAACAATCAAAATGTGCAAAATTGGCAAATTTAGTACAATTTTGGTCATGAGAGAAGAAAAGAAAATAGAAGTTTAAATAAAACACTTAAATAAAAATATTTACCCGAAAACTCAAACAAAACAACCTCATGCGCAAAACCACTTTTTCAAAACAGTGGAGAGCAATATTTCAATCTTCAGATCCTAAGATCCAACTAGGAGAGTAAACCTACCGACGACTGGAAAATGCTGCAGCTATTAGTTAGTGAGTTGCGCCAAAGAGAAAATTGAACACCATTAATAAATTGGAAACCCATAAATCAAAATAGCTTGAACTAAAATAGAACAAAAAAATTAGCAAATAAATTGAACATATAAAAATGAAAAATAACAAAAATCCATTAATACCAAACTCATATTTAATGATCACATAATCAATTGGCATTACATGCTATGACAATTTGAATTTTTTTTTTATTTAGCTAGAGTTCATATATGCATAACTCTAAGTCCTAACAAAACAACGATTACAATGAAGAACCATCAAGTAAAACGAAAATAACAAATGCCAATAAAAAGCAAAGATAAAAATAAATCTCAAATATTCAAGAAAGTAAATTTATCATGTACAAAATTGATCATGGAGGACAAAGATGATGAATGAAAGTCAAGGTTAAAAAAAATGCTGAAAAAAGAACCCTCTATCACAAAAAAAAAAAAATATATATATATATATATATGCCTGAAGCAATTTAAAATTTTTAATTGGCAAGCGATGCAATTTGAGAAATACACATTATCGTTTGGCATAAAACTTAGAATACAAAATCGCCTTTAGCAACTAAATGGAAGAGTCGTGTTGATAACGTGTTATAAACTCATGGGAAATAAAGTAAAGATCATGAGTAAATAACAAAGTAAAATAGAAAGCAAAAGTAGGGAAGAGAATGTAGGGATGAAACTGTAAGAATTCTTATTTAATAGTATCTTTACAAAGTTTACACAACACAAATTTATAGTGTTTACAAAGTGGGAGTTACAACTTACATTTGCCATAAATAGATTAATCATGCTATTCTAAAGGGAAATGGGTAATAAAAACTTCTAAATATAGATTTATAGTTGAATGGATATCTATTCATAACAATTTTGAGTTAAAAAATAAATTGATTAAAAAGTTATGTGGCTCAAGTGGTGTCAGTCTTCAGGCCCAATAGAGAGTACCATCTAGGCAAATTTGTAATAAGAAAAAGATTCCACTTTTTTTAAAAAAATTGTTTCAAATCCACCCTATTTTTATAATAAGTTTCAAAAAACGCCCCTGTTCTCTAATTTGCCCTTTCCCTCAAAAAGTTCTTTTTTTCCTGTCTGGAGATAATAATAAAATAATAATAATAATAATTAAAAAAAAAAAGATATTGAGTGGAAACATTATCATGGACACGTTTACATCAAGAATAGTGAGTGTTAATATCATCATGGACACGTTTATATCGAAAATAGTGAGTGGAAATATTATCGTGTCACGTTTATATCGTTTGAGTTAAGTCTCATCAATATGAAAAATACTCGTCACATAACCTTTATTGAAAGGAGGTGTGCAAACTATTCTCAAAAAAAAAAAAAAAAGGAGGTGCAAAATGTTACTTTTAAAAGCATTTTAAGTATTAATTTTTTATGTTAAAAAAATATTAATTTTTTATGTTAAAAGAAATATTAATTGTTTTTATTTTATTAGCAAAGTAAACATAATTTAACTAACCTAACACATTTGTGATTCAAATCTAATTATACTTAGAAAATATTTTTATTCGTTTCAACTATTCTTATCACAACTTTAATTATGTGTAATTATAATAGATTAAGTTTATTTTTTCTAAATTTTTTATTATTCTCAAAATCCTTAATTAATTCACTAGGATGATTAACTATCACTTTTAAATAATAATTAATGACCAATTTCCAAAAAAAGACAAAAATAAAACTATTTAAAGTAGCATGGTGACAAAGGTCTTGAAAATTAAAAGAAGATAAATTCAATATATGGTGATAATATATTTTATGACAACAGTCGAGATGCGCCCAAATTCATCTGAATAGTCACGAATATTAAAAAAACAATATAGTTCAAGAAATGCTCAACTTCTCATATGTAACAAAACCTACCGTTCACAGTTGAGTTTGTGTAGAAGACTGAAAAAGTAAGCATACAGGCAAGGGTTCAGATCTTTATTGTAAATAGATTTAGATTTTTTTTTTTTTTAATTTTGTTTCTTTTTTCCCTTCTCAAGTCAGCTTGTGAATTGTTTTCATGTCAGCAGCTTCCTTGAGAGTTCCCTTCTCCACATGATCCCACCATTTGAACAGAAAATTGTCCACAACAAGCCTGAACCAAGGGGAGAGTTTCAAGCCCTCTTCTCCAGCATCTGTTTTTCTCAGAAGCTCCTTCAACTGCTCCTTGTTTACGTATTTCACGTCCGCCACTTCGTCCGGGTTCAGGTTCACATTAACATCTCGAACAATGAAGAGGAGATAGTCCACTGCACATTACAGCTATTAGAACAAGATTTCAACCAAAAACCTGCATAACAGATTTGAGTTACGAAAGGGCCAGTACATTCATGCTCCCCCCATTTGCCATCAGAGGGTGCCTTGTATAGCATTCGACCGAGGGGAATGAACTGGTCGACTGGGACGTCTTCAGCAGGAATACCGAGTTCATCCAAAAGCTTCCTCTGGGCAGCATTCCTTGCACCTAATTGTTGTAGATGTTAGAGAAGATCCATATTAAGAGGTTTAGAAAGAGTACAAGGCAGATCTCACTGCTGGATACACATACCAAGGGCATCCTCCTCAATAAGCTCGGATTCTCTATACAATGGATGGCTGCAGCAAGTGTTCGTCCAGACAAGCGGAAACGTCACCTTTGTCGCAGATCGTTGCTTCATAGACAACACAGAATATAAAAAAAAATGGAAATATTTTTAAAAAAAAAAAAAAACAACAAAAAACAACAACTGTACAAAATGAACAAGAAAGCTTGAAAACCATACGTGCCATTAAAATAGTTCTAATCCGTCAAAAACATCATAAAACGAAAAATATATGGACTACTAAACTCCAACATGCTTTCCATAAAAAAGTAGTAAGTTTGACTTAAAGGAAATGCAAGCAAATGATCTTTTTAGATGATCAACAAAATGAAATGTGTATATATAGATCAAACATCAGCCATTTAAGGGGCAACGCAAATCAGTACCCAACCTAAAAATTAAAAAACATACCTGAAGAAGCAATTCATATTTGGAGTTGAAGAGAAAGACACTGAAAGCGCGATGCAGCCAATTCTTAGATTCGATATTTTCCATCAAGTGACCTGCAGGTTATAGGAGAAAATTGGCATTATCAATCTATCCAGAGCTCAAAATCATAGCAAGGGAACACAAATGCTTGACTGAACAAAGTCATGACTATTAGCACAGTCATAAAATTTGCTGCTAAGAAATCAATACTGGAAAATATTTGACTTACAGTTATACTTGGATTCATGACCAACCACACGATCATTCTCATCCACTAAAATACATCTGTCAAGCAATTCGAGATCGACACAACATGCATGTGAGTCATAAATTATGCAAGATGATTTAATTTCAAGGTTTCTAATAGAAATGAAGGCATCAACAAAAAATCTTAGAACACATGATATTTTAGGCCAATAACAAAAAGGCTGGTGAAGCTTCTCTCATGACCCAATGACAACAAAAATTCACATGAAAACAAGAAGGAAAAAAAAAAACGGGAACACGAAGATGTTCCAGTTACAGGCCTTAAGATACAAGGCTAGAAGGTCAAAAAATGTGTAATAAGTCCTTCAACTTTTGAACTTAGAAGTGATTTAACAGAAACGAAGATCTCAAACTTAACCCCCTCGAATGTATTTCTTCAAGATTACTTGCAGATCAATAGTGGGATCAATATTCTTTTTTTTTAGCTCAACAGTAATATTTGGGGTCGGAGATTTGAACTGACCTCCTTGTCGATAATACATGTCAATTACTACTGAACAAATCAAATTATATTTTAGTGTACCCGATGAATAAATTTACTAGGGTTGGTTGAATCCATTAAATTGAGTTTATTTGCAACAATTCACACTAAACACCTCCTCAGGGTGGTTAGGGAATCAAAGTTTCGACTTTCCGATTAACAAAAGAAAAAAAATTACATCAAACACCTCCAAATGTCTTAGTCATGACCCATTATTCCAATTCAAAAATTGTATCGTATAAATTGTCCAGAATGGTTCCTAGTTGAGTCACAGATGTTCATCCACGAAACTTTTAAGCATCAAATCAAGTGAAACGCAATTGGACGGGTTTCAAGCATTATATCAACAATTATCATACCTTTCTGAATTAAAAAAGAGGCTTAAGAAGAATATCAACTATATGATGACATAAAAATCAAAGACAAAAGCAACAAAAAAGCATAAAACCCGTAAAAAGGTGAAAATAGGTGATAAAATATAACATCAGAAAAAGAGAAAAAGAATATCAGAAGATCATTATAATGAAATTCAAACATCGTATTGCATATAATACTAAACCCAGATTGAGGATATATATATATATCATATCAGCAGGAATCTCAATTGATGATGTTCAATAAACGCAAATAAAGAAGCTCCGATTTCACTCCTTTCCCCCACATTAACATAGTCACGTAAAAGAATCAAATCCAAAACTGACAAAAATACATAAAACGATTAGAAAAAGAGAGGACCAATAAAACGATTTCGGTTTGCATAAGTTTTCAACCCACAACTTCCTCAAGCAACAAATCATCAAGAATCCAAACAAAACCTAATTTAGCCTCTTCCGCCACAACAATGCAACAAAATCAAGGACCAAAAAGCAGAAAGCAGAAAGGGAAAGGGGAATACGCACTCGTCGTCGAACATGAGGCGCTTTTGGACTTCGTCCATGGCAGCATCCAGAAGGGCGTCTCCCATGGCGAGGCGCTCGGATTTGAGAGAGAGGGAATCTAGGGTTTGGGAGGAGAGCGAGAGATTTGCGAGAAAAAGGGGAAGATGAAGCGGCACTATTTATAGAAAGAAAAGGACAGAGACATTGTTGAAGAATTTTGAAATGAAGCGTCCGCCATTGTTGTACTGAGTGGAAGCCACATGATCTGCTTCCAGAGATGCCATTCTTGTTTCTTTTCGCGCGTGTTTTACACGATGGCTAACGGAGAGTGGTTGTTCATTTCAGGAGTGGAAATTCAATTTAAAACAAAAACCAAGAAAAAACTGCTACCATTTTTTTCCCTTTTAAATTGTAGTCCCCCACACCAAAGGGAGATTTTTATTTTATAATAAAATCAACAAATTAAAGCTAGATCTATATAATAATTTGAAAATTTTGGCGTTATTGCAGAGTTCATGAGAGTAATAGGTTTCTCTTTTTTTTGGGTTAATAAGAGTAATAATTCAGTTGTATTAGTGTATATTTAACTCAAAAGGTTACGGTTTCAAGTCTTTCTATTCTCAATTGTTATAATGGGTAGAATTATTCAAACTCAGTCATTTATTATTGAATTTTCTCTTTTGTTAAAAATTTTCAAGTAACTTAAAAACAGCTTTTACTTACTGTTATAGAACTTTTTGAGAAATTTTCAAGTATAGAAATTAGTTCTAAATTTTTTGCCAAGAGAGGGATATATATTCCAAGTCATATTGCTTATGGAACCACACAATACCATATTTTAGAACAATACTTCTCGTTATCATTATTATTGTTACAATTCAAAAGGTAATTTTCAAGCCAAAACAATTTCTCGAATCTGGTGTAGGTGACAAATTGTCTATTTTAATTATAATATTTTTAGAAATATTTCATTCACAATATACTTTTAGGCTTTTTTTTTGTATATTTCAATTATATTTTTCATGATTAAAGGCTAACTGCTGTATTGATTGAAGATTATATTGATTGTGTGTGACATTGATTGAAGACTATAGGTGAACACTGATTGAATACTATCGATTGCACTCATTGAAGCATCAGATGCATGAGCGGTTTCATAGTTTTACTAGGTCTGCCTAAATTTTCTTCTATGCACGAATTTCTTCTAAAAATGATAGTTATTTGTAGAATTTTTTTATTATACATGAAAAACCTCAATAATTTAGGTTAATGCATTTTTATCCAACTTTGTTTTTGAAACACAAAAACTGCATAAAGGAAAAAGAATTAATATTACAACCTAACCTCCTAAACCAGGACAAACCATTAACGGGGACAACCACATCAACAGCAAAGGCTCCAAACCACAAGCCAAAATGTGACCAACCAACTAGAAAACTAACAAACAAGCAAACTCCGGTCGAATCTAACGCCTTAACAAACTTGGAATTCGAAGATTCCAACGAAGGTGAATCTTTTGAATTATGTTAAATCGTCAATCAACACAAAAGTTTAAGTTGATGGGTTGGGGTGAATATAATTATATTAACCAGTAGAAACTAACATCGTCAACACCGCTAAGGTAGATTTTCAATGCACTTTAAGTATAATCCTTGAAGCGTATGGGCTATCGAGGTATGAAGCCACCAAAGTTAAATAAAGGAGGACCAATCCCAAAATGGGCAGATCCTACTCTAAATCAACCAACCGAACCACTGATAAAGGATCTCTTTAGCCATTAATTCCATCATTTAACAAACCAACAAAATGCATGTCTTTCTAACACTAAATAGAACTAAAGTAAACAAAAGTAAACCGGTTTAAATTGAGAATTTAGAATGCAAAGATTCAAACACAAAAGCTAATTAATACACGAGCACCATCTCAACAACCCTCCAATAGTGACCCACCAGACAAATCCTCCAAAAAACTGGAAGTAATAAGAAATCAGAACCGGGTGAAAGAGGTGTAAACTGAACCAATATCCTTGACCAGACCCAAACTGGTTTAGTACTGGTTTGATTCAAATCTAACCAACCTATTGCATGGGTACCATTCTCCGGGTAATTTCTTCTTCATCGAGTTAACGCCGAAAACCACTACTTTCAAAAATACGGATGATCATATGCATTCAATTAGAGACTTCAATCGGTAACACTAATCGAAGCCATCAATGACACTGATTGAAACCACTTAGTGACATTCATCCAAATAGATCCTTTTATGTAACTATTCAAATTTATTTATAATCAATATAGTTATTTATTGTTATAATAATATAAAATTTTAAAATCAAAACATTAAAAGCAACCGTAAACCATTTCTTAAATTCCATTCATTTTGGATGAACTTTCTTTTTTGTGCTGACTAATTAATTGTGCAAGTTGGAAGAAGCTTTAGTTTCGAATATTGAAATTTGGCAGGTGTTAATCGCCATAATTTTCAACGAAACAAACATTTATTACACGTGAAGCTTTTAAAAAAAAACAAAACTACAATTATTAAAAGTTAACTAATTAAGTTTACCTAGCTACTAATTGATAATTACAAAAATAATAATAATAATAAAAATAAAAAATAATTACAAGTCGTGATTTTCTTAGCTAAACAATAATTTAGGATAAAGAATTCCACTTACAATTTTTTAATCATGAATAAATATTGATAAACTTATAAGAGTAATCGCTTCTAAAAAAGTTTATAAGATTAATCAAATTTAGAATAATTATAAATATGATTACTTAAAAAAATAGTAATTATAGTCATTGATATTATTAAGTATTGTCACGTACTTTTTTATAATAATATACAATATTGATATTAATGAGTATTTATAATACAATACTAAAACGTATTAATGATTATGAATGTAAATACTTTAAAATTTAATTATATTTATAGTTATTTGATGAAATGAGTTATTGAGTGTTTGAGTTGTATGGAGGGCAAGTTTCTATGAAAAGAAGAAATATATGCAATTGAATGGGTCTACAGAGGAAAGAAACAATAAAATCGAAGTAAGGAGAAGGTGCTACTACTCTCAAATAAATAAGAGTCAAATACCGACTTTTAGAATTGAAGTCGTGACCATAGTATTGAACTGAATTATCAACAAACAATGAAACTATTACGCCACTGAACTTTTAGTCAGTATATTAGGTTTTCAAAAAATCTTTTGAGTATTTTTTTATTTTTTTATAATATATTTTGAATATTATAAAAAAAACCATTAAATTTGCCAATTAATTTTGTTGAACCCAAAACCAACGAACGTAAAGATGACAAAAGGAGTTCAAAACTCATGTGTGACAATAATTTGTAGACATCTCACGTGTCTCCATTCTTTTAATGTCTCCTATTATCTGCCCTAGGAACGGGCGTGGTTGCTCTTGTTTCAAAAAAAAATGACAAAAGGAGTAGTATCCCACGAATATAAAGATTTTTAAATTTAAACAAACCATAACCTTCACTAGCATTAATATTTTTCTTAAATGATTATATTAATTTAAATATCATATATACAAAAATTTGATTTTCTTTAATCATTATTAAAATTGGAAAATAATATCAAATGAACTATTCTAACAAAATAAGACAAATTTTAAAATATTTATATTTATAGTCATTAATACACTTCAATATAGTATTATAAATATTCATTAATAAAGTATTATGTATTATTAATACAATATTACAATTAATACCAATAATTACGATTGTTGACTTTTTTTTATTAAATGATTATAGTTGTAGTTATTTTCTCAATTTGACTAATCTTGTTTCGTAAAGTTCCTTAAAAATTAAGATCATTTTATTGATTATATTATAATTGTTACTTGCATTTTTTTAAGTCTTTATTTTTTTATATTTTTTCTTGATTAAGTGAGTGATCATCAGTATATTTAATATATATATATATATATAAAAAAATTAAAATATTGATGATTTTATAAAGAAACACGGATATGACTTTAACATATATTTTTACTTAATTTGTGGCTCGTTAGGTTGGTCGTAATTTAAAAATTAGTATTTGACTCTTATATTATTTGAAAGTAGTAATACAATATCAACTTTAAAAAAACTACAAATTGAATTTTATAATGCTCATATATTAAATAAAAACATATTAGGCTTCGAAAAAAATTATATATTAGAAAAATAGTTTGATTTTATTTAGAAAAATAGTTTGATTTTATTTTGTTGACAATAAAAAAAAGTATTTATTTTTTTAATGCTAAACATATAATTTAATTAGGACAATTTCTAATTTTTATCGAATTTATAATCGATCAACCATCATTATTTTCAATTAATTAAAATTTCATTCTTTCACTATTTATTTCTATTTCAAATAATGCTTAATCAAATGATATTTACTCACTAGATTTATGCTTTCATTGAATATTTAAAATTTTATTGCAACTCTTATGAATCTTGTTCATGACTTTCGTCTAGAATTTCACAAACTGATATGTTTGAGTAACATTGTAACATGATTTCAAAATAGAAAAAGTTACATCGTAAGAAAATTATATTTATATATATTAAGTTAAAATTTGTTAGAGCCACCTTGTACGATTTGTTTTACATTAAAAAGTGAGAAGTTTTCAACATTTTTGTAAGAGATATGTGCAACTCTTTTTGATACAACCCAAGCGAGTAAAACTTAAGCGGGTGATTTAGACTCTCCCAGCTTAAGCAGGTATTTGATTCCAAAAATTCAAATTCAATCCAAGTGAGTAAGACAAAGCGGATATTTCAGTCCTATACATTCGGATCTAATTCAAAATGGTCTTTCTTATATGACACCATTTTAATGGAATATGTTGGAGATACTCATCTTATCTCACATTAGAAAGATGAAGAATCCTCAAAATTTATATAAGATGTATGAGTTACTCTCTTTATTATCAATTTTTGTTTCACATTAAAAATGTGAGAAGATTTCGACATCTTTATAACGATATGAGATACTCCCCCATGTTATCTAATAAAATTTAATTAACAAATATTTTGAAAACTATTGAGGAAAAAAGGAAGAATATAATTTTTCATTTTTTTTAGTTCCAATTCTTCATCTTCTTATCCTTTTCTTTGATTTAGTTGTAATGATTTATTTATTTTAATTATAATCTTATGATTTAATCTTTTTTTTTTATTTTTTTTTTTAAATAACCAAATTTCATAAACCAACAAACTAATTACAAAACATCCAATCCTTTCATACAATGAGACCCCATAGTCCGTCTCCACTGGCTGAAGCATGACCACACAAATGGGTAAAATCTATTAAGTAAAATAGCCTTCCTAGATTTGGCATTAACCGACATGAAGCTACAAGTGTTCAATTGAATAGGTATGATACCAATCATCGCCCCTACATCGGGGTTTATAAGACTGTCTTTGGAGGGTAATCACACATCCATCTTCCTGACTGAAGCAAAGAACCCCACTAAAGAAAAAGTGTAAGAACCCGTAATTTTATTTAACTACATGTTGACTCAGATACAATTATAAAACATGCAGTTTTCAAATTTTCTAAATTTAAATCCAGATAACTACTCTCATTGCATTTATTTCAAATAACAATTTAAAAATCCTTGGCCAAGGTAATTTCCTAACAAATTTAAATAAATAGAATCACAATAGAAGGCATCCATGCCCAATGTACAAATGGTTTCAACAGAATAAACAGGAGTCTAGACTTAGCATGCCAATATGAAAGAAAGAAAACATTAACTATCCTATCAACTACTCAGAATATTGCAGCAAGCTCCACCCATGATCATTTAAGCATCTCCCCGCTAACCGTCTTAGTGATGTCCTTGATTACCTAGTGGAAAAGCCGCAATAAGGGTGAGTATAAAAGAATACTCAGTAAGAACTCCTCAACATGGGTACAAGGTCAGAGTCTAACATGCTAGCACATACATGTTTTTAGCTCAACTAAACATAGCTCAATAACTAAGCATGAGGTTTGTTACATGACTTTCTTGTGAGGCCCTCAAGGCTCTCACCTAAGCACAAAAATATGACACGTCATGAAGTTTGTTACATGACTCTCTAACTCAATGACTTATCACAACTAATGTACTGACGTCACCAGTCTAAGTGAGCCATCTACCTGAAACCCCGTGTTTGTATGCATACACCGCATGCTGCTACAAACTGGTCAGGTATAGGCCTATAAAAGCTGACCTGGTCCAGATCCACATGCCTAACTCAACAAGGAAAAGGTGTTCATTGAATCACGGTCCTAGAGGCCCTCACCAGCGATCTGAGTCAGCTTGCTCACACTTATCACCCCAAGCTAAGACCCTCTCATAGCAAGTGTACACTATGATCAGGGTCTGACTAAAAGGGTTACAAACTAGGCATCGTCGAGATAGCATGTCACATCACATCCTCGGCTATCGGGGGTGGGAATGAATTCTCAACAGTCTCAACCTATGAGGACAATAATATGTCGTGTCCTTTACAACCTTTAGATGATGACAGCTAACAATCAAAACTAGGAGTATTATATCAGCATAATCCTAACAGATCACCAAATATGCTCAATAATCTCAGACATTCATCCTAACAGCTACAGAGAAGCAGGTTCTCTTTACTCTTTATTTTTAAAATCTAGGTTAGAAGGGTGGGTAGTGCTAGGTTAGGGATTAGACTCTAAGTTCTCTTTTCTTTTCCTTTTTCATTTTATTTTTAAATCAACATAAATGGGATTTTTTTTTCCAATTTCTTATTTCTAGCTTTTCATTTACTGACATTTTTTTTAACTAGAACTAAAATGAAATCCCCTTTACAAATCAAACTAACTTATTTTCACAATTGCTCTAAAGAATCCTACAAAATATAAAATTACTCAACACTTGTCAATAATTGCAAAAAGGTTCTTAAGGGAAAAATTACCAATATGCCCTTACGGCCAAAACTAACCAAAAAATTAATCAAAAATCTTGGGAAAGAGAGTAATCGTACATGGAGGGTCTCTTTGAAAATAAGGGGTGTTATAAAAAGGAAGGGGTCACTCCACTCCTACAATGGAACAACCAACGCCCTAGAACAATTTGAGCCTTTATCGACCATCTCAACGCACATACGTAGTAACACAAACCAGTTTAAACTAAAAATATACAAACAAACTAAAAGGACTAATGAAATAGCCATACTAGACTAGAACCGAACCCATTTTCGATGATCAAGTTGATTCAACCCAAATTCGACCCGTGTCTCTCAGACCAGTTGAATGGAAGAGCCAAACAAGAAAAATGGACCAACTCTGACTTCCTTTTCTTGAATTGAAGCGACAACTGTAGTGCACCTCTGCATGAGACTCACGTGAGGGATCCTTGGGCCCAACACCTATCAGCGTTCCATCTCCATCCGTCCAAATTTGACATTGAAATAACATTCTGCCTGCCATTTGACCCACCTAAAAAGGCCCCTCGAACCCTTTACCTTTGCCACCAAACCCCGCCTTTGACAGCTGATGAAACTTCCCCTCCATCATCATAAAAAAAAAACCAAGCCCAGAGATAACTCTAAAAAATTGAGAGTTAATGACCAAGTATAGTAGTATTTTGCAAGATACTTCGCTACATTATAAGAAGAATTTGCCTATTCAGTTCGCTTAAGCATCATTATTTGAGAAAAATGCAAAGTCCTATAGTTTTCTATTTAGGACAATATTTTAGAGGTTTGCTATAGCAAAAGTGCATGAATGTGTGAATTTCAAGTTTAAATTCTATAGACCTGATCTTTCAATTTCGCTGCAGCATTCTGATTGGAGCATTCCGAGTGCTAATATAATCGTAGTAATTAATTCATAGTTAAACTATTAAGTAAACCTCAGAATCGTTTACGCGCAAGTATACGTGGTCGAAGCGCAGCAAGTAATAAGTGTATAATTTATCGATCCCATAGATAATTTATAGCACATCGATGTAAGTTAAAGGTCGAATGTAAAAGATGAGAATAGATTGAAAGTGTGGTTTTGGTTGAAATAACTAAATAAATTTATGCTATGTTAATGCTAATGCAGATGCTGATGCTTACAAATAAACTAAGTAAATGAATAAATATGCATGCGTTGCTTGGTGAGACAGAGACCGTACTTCCCTTACAAACGAATGCTTCCGCATTCGGTGGTGCAAAACCCAGCTGCCGCTGCAATTCCACATAAATAAGCTCAGGGCTTCGTACGCACCAGCGGGATTAACCTTAATCCCATTTAATGGTACAAAAGACTTTGTACCAGACTGAACTTAACATGTTGGGTCTTCTGCCAAGTTCCTCTTTCAAGTAAGCTGAAGGCAGGCATGCGTGGGTAGCTAGTAAACGCAAGCTTAATTAATAAACAACATTATAAAATCTTTCACCGCATTCATAATTCAATCAGTAACTTAAGTTAACTTGAACTGTTGAAATCTAACTATTTAACTAATAAGAGAATTCACATTACCATTCAATTTAAAGTAATTTAAGTTGTCATGAGAAAATTAGCACATACTAAACTTTAACTTCAAGTCCCCTTCCGGAATACTTGTTGCAACCTGTCGGTACATTGCCCGTAGATTTGCCTTTAAGCACAAGCTTGAGTATGCAACTAGTGAAATCGTTATTCCTAACATCTTTCCAAAATACTTAAGACTAAGTATTGCCTAGCGATTACGGTGAGGTTAAGCCCTCAGCATTCCCTTTTCTAAGGCAAATTCTAAGCACTCGTGAGTGGACAGTCAATCGACTAGCGATAAATAAATACAACTGTCGTTCTTACCAACTTCCCCCCTTAACTTGACATTTAAATGAAACAATAAGCTACATGCTCTTCTTAGGTTTCTTCTTAACACTAAATCTACTCATTAGTCGTTTAACATGAGATCAATTCTGAAACAAAGAACTCATAGAATTACTTTAAGAAAGCGTTACAAACTACTCCTACAAAATGTAAGTAACAGAATACAAAATGCGAAATGCAAACTATAACTACTATATGACAAACTAGCTATCTATGGAGTTGATAGAATCGCCAACACTATTACTAATGGAGTCTTCTTTTAACAAACACCGCATAGTGCTGAGTTCTTCCAGGCCTTCAGATGAACAGGATTTTTCGAGATCTCCCAAGAGACCTCGACGACTCGAACGCCCATCAACGGTAGTATCCTCTCCGAACCAGCATACTTTCTCATTTGATTTTCCACAATTTATAGAGTCTGAGTTTTCTTATCGACCACGTTCAATCCTTCTGCCGATCTTTCGTCTGAATATACCTTCATTGATTCTTTCCATCCTTGTTTTTGTGGTTTCGTAAATTTTATCTGTCATCTAGCTTTTTCTTTTCTGTTCTGTTGACTCAATCCTACCCTTCTGTATCCGCATTCATGAGATATTGCCTGCAAAATTCAACACGTCAGTGAGTTCTAGAAATAACCATAGTTTTCGCGCTTAAGCGCACATTTTGTATCTAAAAATCGCATGATTCTCATACTTCTATTATGCACCCGATGTTGGTTAATATGCTAGATACTTGCGATGTAGTCGAGTTAACTCCCTTTTTATATTGTTGCTCGCTTACTTTATGTGTAAATTGCAAGGGTTTAGAGGCTTAAATAGTGCTATTATTTAGCGCTATCACATTCCTAGGGAGTGAAATGTGAAGTTTTTGAAAGAAAACCTCGCTCAAGCAAAGACAACTCTCGCGAAGCAGTCCAAGAAAAACACCCCACTCTGCTAAAGCGAAGTGGAATCTAGCGAGGTGGGATGTTCGGACAAATATCTAAAGTTAAAAATGCATGTCAAAGATCCAAGCAAAGACGTTACATCGCAGCCGTTGCTTTTTGTCCATTCTAGAAAATGTCGTGATCGTGGATTATGGAGCAGAAAGTGTCAGAAATGGTCCAGAGAAGACAACACATATCGTGGAGCAGAGTTGGCAGAGGGTGGAGCAGAGATTGTCAGAGCTTGTCGCTGAAGCAAACTCTATAAAAGCAGCCCTTCGTCTTTGTTGAAGCCATCCTCCATTCTTTTGAAGGATCCTCCATTTTCTAGAGAGATCATCGTCAAACTTTCTTTCCGTCCAAACTCATTGCCATTTTTATAGTTAGTTTAGTCGTTTTAGCTTCAATTTCCAGTTGTTAGTAGTTTTGCTTTAGCATTAGTTCATAACTTAGTCGTTTTTAGCTTTCCTTCCCAGTTGTAAGTAGTTTTGCTTTAGCAAATAGTCATAGTTGTGCCCGGAGTTGTAGAGCATAGCTAGAGCTAAGTTTAGAGTTGTTGTTTTTGTGATTCCGACCAGGCTTCTTCTTAACTTTTCTTTTCCTTTTCTTATATTTGCTTTCTTTTCGCTTTAACATTATTTTGTAAGCAAACGTTGGTATTTTGTTATTTGATGAAGATGAACTTTATTTATTACTTTGCTTTACATCTATTTATTATCATGAATATCTAAGTTCATAATCGGAAGGAAGTAGGCGAGTAGGAGTATTTCACTTGAGCAAAGAGGTAACAAGATGTTAATCTATCAATACATGTTGTGTTAAACTTGAAATACAATTTGTCTAGTTAACTATTTGTATGAACTCTGTGCGCGTTCAAGAGAATAGAAATAGAGCGAACTTGCATGTCATAACATTAGGTTTTGCTAAGTTTACTTGCAAATCAAAGAACACTTAGATCAGATAAGGTCTTTCTAATGCTGATTGGATGTTTTAATCGTTAGTGTTTGAGAGAACCTAGCTAGTGCTCGAGAGAGCCATTTCAGAGCTCAAGAGAGCCAAGAGTTGAGTCATTAGTAGTTCGCTTCTTAGCATAACGCCACTTCACTCTAGCATAATACTCCGAAAAGTCCTAGTCTCCTTCCTATACCTTTAACCTAATTAAAGTTAGTTCATTATTCTTAGCATCTTTATTATTTCGCCATTTGAGCATTGCATCTATTTTGCTTTAGCAAACTTAGTTATAGCTCCATCACAACAACTTCTCCCGTTACCATGGCTCTCTAAACTTCATTTACGCATGATGTTAATCACTAATCCTTGTGAAGATGACTTTTACTTACTTTAAAACTTGCTACAACAGGACTGTGTATACTTGCACATCCTTGGATCTAGGCACGTACACTTAATTTACTTTGCTTACATTTCGCTAGAGCATAACATAGAGCGAACTTAGCGTGGCCTCGAAATATCCCAACACGCAGCTTTCATCTTACTTCTCTGGCACTGCTCTAACGACTACCCTCCCCTGAACCATCGTCATCTTCTAAAAAGTTCCCTTACCTAGATCAAAAGGAATCAGCCCTCTTCCTCCATACCCCTTCATCTCCATAGCGTTTTTGGCATTCTTCTTCGAAACCTCCCACACGATCTTCCCCTTGAACTTCCTCTCAAGATTGAAGGAGTTAATACTGCCCTTCCAACGAGGATCATTGTCACCCTTACCTTCAGCTATAAATATTCTGACCAGGACTACCTATTGAAGCCTCTAACGAAGCCTCATTAGCTCCTCTAACATCGCTCCCCTTGGAGTCTCCAAATCGCTCACACCTGGTTCATCTAAGAAAACCCATCGCAACCCAATAACACACTCCATGGTACCCCCAAATATCCACAAGCTAGCTTTCATTGAAGCTCTCTCGAAGTCCAGAGAGAATCCTTCTCTCTCTAAAATGATTCTCATTTTTTTAATCTTTTAGTTTTATGTGTTATAAAAAAATATATTTAGTTTTTAAATATATTGTTTAATTTGAATCTTAAGATTTAATTACTTGGTTTTTTTATAAAAATAAATAAATGTAATGATTTAGTAATTTAATTTGTTTTTTATTTGTAATTTCACAATTAAATTATGGGTAAAATATAAGTTTAGTTCCTATGATTTGTAGAAAGTTGGAGTTTAGTTTTCATAGTTTAAAAAACTAGAGTTAAGTTCCCAAGGTTTGAAGAAACATAAAATTTAATCCCTATAATTTTAAAAATTAGAATTTAGTTATTAAGGTTTGATAAAAGCCTAAAAAATAGTCTTAACCGTTTCTAATCGTTAGTGAATTAAGTATTTAAAAATTTGTTATTCACGTGTCAATGATGAAATTATAAGTTAAGTGATTGATATAACAAAAAATCATATCATTTGTGAGTGAATATTAAGTTTCCATATATTTAATATGTCATCAATTACTATCCGTAAAAAACAATATATGTCTTGTGTCAAAAAAAAAATATATGTCATTAATTACTACGATAAAGACTATATTTTGAATTTTATAAAATTATATAGACTAAATTCTAATTTTTAAAATCATAAATATTAAATTTTAACTTTATTCAAATTATAAGGATTAAATCTTAATTTTTGAAACCATGAAAACTAAACACAAACGTTTTTCAAATTATGGATCAAACTTATATTTTAGGAAAAATTGCACAAGCCACCCTGAACTATGGTGTTTGTAACAATTACCTCCCTAAACTTTTAATTTGGTCAATCGCCTCCCTTAAAATTTGATTGGCGGTATGATTAACCCCCTCAAACTTACTTTAGAAGGATAAAATTGTCATTTAGTTAAAAGTTATCGTCTTCAACCTCTTACCACTCTGCAACACTATTTATCGTAATTTCCAGCCTAAATTCAATCCAGCACATTTTATTTATTAACTTTTTAAACAAAAATTCTACCTAATAGCCCCAAAATCCTAACCCTGAATAAAGAAATAAGCCCCAAAATTCAATTCATAAATTCAAAACAGACAACAAATTAAACCTGGGAGTGTTCATCCTTATTACAAGCTTTTCGTTTTCATCAAGACGAGAAGGCTGTAGAAAATTAAACTACAGAGAAGAAGTGAGGTTGAGATCATTTGAGACAAAATCGGGTTGTGCAGACAAATATATTTAAATGGAGAACAACTCTTGATATTATGGATTTTCCATTTAGCAATATATAACCAAAATAAAATCCCAAAAATAAATAGCATTATTCCCACTACCTAAAATTTAGGATCACTATCCCACTATTGCATGATCGCCTAAAAACTAGAAACACGATAAATATTAAAATAATAAATTTAAATCAGAATTAATTAATAAATAAAATAATAATCAACATCCTCCCTTAATTCTGATTTGTAATGATCTTCAACCTAAGCATGTTCCTTAATTTGATGAACTTCAATGGCTTAATGAAAATATGTGCAATCTCAGCTTTTGAATTCTTCCATGGAATTTTCCATTGCTTTTGTTCAGCCAAATAAATAATTAATCTCACCGTTTCCATTCTGGCTACAGAAGAAAATATTTCTTCATAATCATAGCCTTCTCTTTGCTTAAATCCCTTCGCCGCCAACCTTCCTTTGTATTTGTCAATTTTACCATTTGTTTTAACTTTGATTTTATATATCAACTTCACATCAATTACTTTGTGTATTTTTGGAAGATCAGTTAACTGCCATGTATGATTTTTCTCAATTGCCATCAATTCTTCATTCATAACCTTTTGCCATTTGGGATTTTTAATGGCATTTTCTAGTCCAACGGGTTCTGAATATGCAAAAAAAAAAAATGCAAAATGGACTAATTCTCCATCATTATCAACCTCATCATTGAGATTAACCTCTTAATCTTAAAGATATGTAGGTTGTCGCCGCTCCCTTCTTGGCCTTTCCATAGTAGTTGAAATTGGAGCTGCAACTTCAGGTTGAACTGCATGTGTTTCTTCATTGAAACTATCTTCTACATCTGCATCCTCATTCAAAACATAAATGTAACATTTTGTTGAGTCTATGTCAGCTATTGTATTCCAAACCCATACTTCGTCTTCTGCAAATGTAACATCACAACATAATATCACCTTCTTTTTCATTGGATTGTACAATTTGTACCCTCCTTGCTTATATCCAATGAAAATTGTCTTCGTTGCCCTATCATCCAACTTGGATCTAGTTGCCTTAAGGACATGAGCATAAGCAATTGATCCAAATATCTTAAAGTGTTGGACATTGGGTTTGAATCCACTTCATGCCTCAATAGGAGTTTTGTTGGGAAGACTTCTGGTAGGTGATCTGCTCAACAAATATACTGCACATGATACGGCTTCAGCCCAAAAATAATTTGGCATACTTTTCGCTTGAAGCATTTTCCTGGCCATATCCATAATTGATCTATTCTTTCTCTCAGCTACTCCGTTGTGTTGAGGAGTGTAGGGAACAGTAATGTTATGTTGCAACCCAAGTTCTTCACAATGATTTTTTAAATCATTGAACTTGTACTCACCCCTCCTCCATCACTACGCATCATCTTGATTAATTTGCCACTTTGTCTTTCCACAAATGCTTTAAATGTTTTAAAGCAGTAAAATACCTCATCTTTGCTCTTTGATAAATAAATCTAAGTTTTACTTGAAAAATCATCAATAAATGTTAGAAAATACTTGTTCCCTCCAATTGATGATATGTTCATTGGGCCACAAACATCTGTATGAACCAGCTCCAAAGGAAATTTTGCACGCCAAAGCTGCTTAACAAAAGCTGTCCTGTGATTCTTTCCAAAAATACAAGCTTCACACAATTGATCAGGGTGATGAATATTGGGTAAACCTTTCACTAAATTATGTTTGGAAAGATTTTCTAAACTCTGAAAATTTAAATGCCCAAAACGTAAGTGTCATAATCATGATTCATTATTCACCATTGCATTCAAGCACTTGAAATCACCCATATTAAAATCTACTGGAAACATACGATTCTTTGATAAAAAGGTTTCAAGAATCATATTACCTTCTTTATCAAAAATTGAGAATTTATTTCCAGAGACGTGGATCACATAACCCTTTTCGGCCAACTGTCCCATACTCAACAAATTACTTTTCATATCAGGTAGGTAGAAAATATTTGAAATGTACCTTTGATCACCATTCTTCAAGGCTATAAGAATTCACCCTTTTTCAGACACCGGAACAAATCTTCCATCACCAAATTTCACTCTTGTGCGAAATGATTCATCAAAACCTGCAAATAGCTCTTTATGGCCACACATGTGATTCGTGCAACCAGTATCCATATACCAAGTTTGGTAGTTTGGAGTTTCATTTGATGTGGCTACCATTAATAATCCATGATCATCTTCATCATAATCCTCTTCTTGATCACAATTAGCAGTTTGATTATCACCTTTCGATCTGCACTCATTTGCATAATGGCCAAGCTTGTGGCAATTATAACATTCCACATTTGATTTATTATACATTCCTTTATATCCTCCGCGACCACGTCCTTTTTTCCAATAGGAATTTGAATTTGGATTGTTATTAGAACCAGTATTATTTTGGTCAGTATCTTCATGATTCTGGCCACCACGACCATTGTTAGAATAGCTACGACCATGTCCACGGCCTCTACCTCATGAACTTGAGCTACTAATTAAGGCTTGTGCTTGTAAAACCTGTTCAATTGGTTTTTCAATTTTACTATCATTCATCAGCTGCTCATGTGCTTTTAGGGAACCAAACAATAATCTTACTGTCATTTTTTACAGGTCATTTGCCTCTTCAATTACAGCAGCAACATGTTCAAATCTGGGAGTCAAAGACCTCAAAATCTTCTCCGCCTTTGTTTGCTTTAAATGTGTTTCACCATTGGTCTTCATTTGGTTTGTTAGGGCAAGAATCCTATTGATATACTCATCAACAGTTTATGTC
>JBBMKA010000009.1:6496393-6513611 GCA_037833695.1 Sechiopsis laciniata | reverse complement strand
AGTTTGTGGCCTGCTAGAGCGGGGTCCTTTCCTTGGTGCAAGCCTGCCTTGGGACGACCTTTAGCTTCAGGCGTTGGTGTGATTCAGGACAGATTCAGTATGGTGCCGAGGGCCTTCCGCCTGTTGTGGATCAGTGCTCACCTTTCCAAGTCATAGGCATGTGCACCTGGACCGGCATAGTTTGTGTAGGCCTACATTTATCTGGTTTGCAGAAGCATGCGGTGTGCGCGTATGTGCATTAAATGCCGGGAGGAGAGCTCCCTAGGCTAGCGTATCAGTACACCTTTTCATTCAGTTTAGAGCCCGACACTTGGGTACTTTCCCAAGTGTCCAGGATCAGCATAGTGAGCTGATCGCCTTAGCCGAGAGTTAGAGACTCTTGAGATTCTGGTTGTTATATCGATAACCCATTTGGAGATCCACAGTGGATCCTTAGCCGAGAGTTAGAGACTTTCGATGGTTTGTACATGCTGTGAATGTACTTGTGTTGAGACAGCTAGTGTGATGTTGCTTGCTTGTATGCTAGGATGTTAGATGATGTGGCTTGCGTACTGTTCCCCGGTTGAGGATTCTTACTGAGTGCCGTTGTACTCACCCTTATTTTCTGTGGTTTTCCACCAGGTAACTTGGGATAGCACCGGGGAGGCTAGATGAGGAGCTGCTTGATCATGGGCATCCACTGTTTGATTTTATATGTTGTCTTTAATCAACATGTAGGATAGTTTTGATTACAATGGATTTCATATTTTAAAGTTGTTTTGAATAACTCTAGCTAGAGGCTCAACTATGTTTTATTTTATGAACTATTCTGAATGAATAAATAGGCATTTGTTTTATTGGTTGTTTTAAAGTTTAATTTTGAACTTATTGAGCCATGCATGTTGAGTAAGAACTAGGTTTAGGACTGTTTTAGGAGTCGGGTTCTTACAATGACCAAAATACCCCTAAAGGCTAGAACTGCCCTAACGGCCCAACGATACAACCGAAACAGAAGAGAATCATACCTAGGGAATCGGAATGGAAAACTAGGCCGTTACACGAGATCATTTAGAACCCCAATCTAAATGGTTTTTTTTTTTTTTTTAAGAGTGCCTACCATATGGCTGTGAATATTGTAGACTAGGATATATCATATGGCTCAAACTTTAACGTGGCATCGTCTTCCTAAAGTGGAGTTGAGTGCTTAGATGGTGCTCAAGAATGTTGACCCTTCCAAGGTTAACATTGATGCTAGAGAGTGGAAATTCCTGTATTTTTTCTCTTGTGTAAGAAAGGTAAAGAGACGTTCTTGCACCTTTTGAATGAGTGCAGGATGACGGTTAAAGTATGGATTTCCAATTTTCCTAATTTAGCTAATTTCGTTGATTTTTTCAAGAATGCATCTGGTAGGGTAGAGGTATGGAACGGTCTCTGCTCTTTATTATCACATGATGATAGAACTAAGGCCGTCATTTTTATTTGGTGCATTTGGAACTTTAGAAATTTTGTGTGGATTGACGATAAGGATGTTGGCTTTAATGATTTAATTTACTTTTATAACCAGTCGTTTCACTATTAGTCTTTGTCTCTGTGGCAGATGTTCATGGGTTCTCTCGCAATGGCCAATGTGAGGCAGGGGAGTAGCTTCCCCCTGCTAAAAGAGCAAGGAAGCTGAATGTTGACACTTCTTGGTCTGCTTCATTGGAAAAAAATAGGGAGAAGAATAGATTGTTCTGGATTGAAAAGGTAAATCAATGTGGATTGGTGTGCGTTCAGGGCTGTGTGGGTCGTCGAAAAAATTTTTGTAGGGCATTGTTGTGAGGGAGAGGCTCGCTCAGATCCTGAATATGCAGTGATGCCCTTTGCCTACCGTCTTTGTGGAATTTGATGCTTTAATAGTCATTGATACTATTAACAGGATTTTTCAAGACATTTTTTAGTTCCAGTTTGTGATTCATAGGGTTATGGAGTTGTTCCCTTTGATAGGGAATGTATCTTTCTCGTATGTTTCTAGAAGTTGCAATAATGTGGCTGATAATTTAGCTCATTTATGGCTGTCGGATTGTAGTTTTTGTTGGAAAGCTCCTGTTGCCCCCAAAATATGGTGATACTACTTTTTGGTTGGGGAATCTCCCTAACATATCTCTTCAGCTATTAAGGAGGACGGTGTTGGTTTTGTTTATGAGTTATATATTGGTTCTATATTTTTGTTAGAGGTTTTATAAACCTAGTACACACTTCTTAAACTCGAAAGCCATATTGACAAAAAATATTAAAACATATTGACATATTGAGAGGGTTTTTTTTTTTTTTTTTTTTTTTTTTTTTTTTATAAGTTCACGAGTTTGTTTTACACAAACTTAAAACATTTATATGTATGTAACTTTTTTTACGTCAACAACATTCAAGGATGGATATAGATTGAACACATAAGATCATAAATCTCTACTTTATTTAATTAAGTTATGCTCTCGTTGACAAAACCATTGATTTTATGTGTTCTTTTTATAAACTTCTATTAGTGTTTTCAATTAATAATTGTTGGTAATAAAATAAAGTAGTGTACTATTGGTTAAATAAGAGGTAGATCTTGGGTTTATATGAGAAGACAAACATCTCTATTGATATGAGACCTTTTGGATAAAACAAAAAATAAAGTCACGAGAACTTATGCCCATAGTAGACAATGTCATACCAATATTAAGATCTAAATAGGTTTATCGTCTCTTGATAATAATATTTATAGATTTCTTTAAAAAAAATTACTAATAAACTTCTATTAGTGATTGCAATCAATAGAGTTCAATTAATTTTAATTGTTGACTAATTAATAGACTTTAGCAAGTTTCAATGATTACCAATAAAGGGAAGGAGAAGTGCAAAATTGAAATAAATTAAAAAGTTGTAATTTTTTTTGTTATATTCACAAAACGTTTTAAATATTGACAAAATTGCAATATTACTTAAAATCGTTGTGCTTTAGGCAATGACACAGCAAATGAGGTACTATTGAAAACTATTTCCAAACTTACTGAATATTATCATCTATTATCATTTCATTTTTTAAAAAATCCATTTATTCTCATCTATACTTGTTTAAAAAAACTCATCTATACATATAACCAAAATGGAACTTATAATCTTAATGTATTTTATATTTATAATCAATTTAGAATTTAGTTTAATTAATGCATTAAAAAAAAAAAAAAAACATAAACTGGGCTGTAATCTACCTCACTCCATTTTTTTATGAACTAAAAAAAGGCGTATTTGTTGCCAAAAGGTGGCTGGCTAAATATATTAAAGCAATGATGTTTAAATAATGAGTAGCCATGATTTTCACTTCTTTTTTTTTTTTTTTTTGTTTGAACACTCATGTGTATGATATTAATTCAAGAATTCCTTCAAAATCCTGGTGGTGCTTGCCAAAGTTCCAATGAGCTTCTCTTTAGTTTCTTCATTTCCTATCATCTGTTCCACCGGGCGGGCGGCCGTGTCCACCTGTACAAGCGGCAACTCCATCTCCACTTCCGGCGTGGAAGCCACATTGATCGGGTACGCCGCCGAGATCGCCGATAAGTCTGCAGGATTGAGTGCTCCCCATCCCAACCATGGGTGCATTGTCACTACTCCTTCCGGCGCTGTTGCTGGGCAGGGCTTCCTCTTCGGGCAGGGCACCAAATCCGCTGAGGTTCAGGCACTCCAAGCCGCCGCCGACCACTGCCGTGGATCTACCGCCTTTCTTAATTTGGAGTCCAG
Source organism: Sechiopsis laciniata (assembly GCA_037833695.1). Lineage (NCBI taxonomy): Eukaryota > Viridiplantae > Streptophyta > Magnoliopsida > Cucurbitales > Cucurbitaceae > Sechiopsis > Sechiopsis laciniata. Next base: position 6,509,873 of record JBBMKA010000009.1, on the reverse strand, counting down.
TGAATGCCCAGGCGACTCCGTCGCGGTCTCTGCTTTCCTCCAGGTTTGGCTATACCTAATACTACGCGTGGGGGCTCATTTGTTTAATGATCAGATAGCTTACAGTTTTGGAACTTCAATAGTGGATGGATCGTTGGCTGTTACCGTTTTGTTACCAAACTACCACGTAGTCCATTTTATCGTTTTTTGTTTTGATTTTAAGAGGACTTTACAAATTAATTTCATATATCCCCGAGATACTCTAATTGGACAACAAGGCTTAACCCATGATGGTCAACATTTGATTAGATGATCACTTGCGCTTGTTTTGGACAATTAGGCCGGGATTAAAAGGGTGGTTATTGGAATGCGGCATCCTTTGCAACATCTTAGAGGAAATGCTGTGAAGGCTTTGAGAAGTCAAGGAGTTCAAGTTGATGTTCTTGGAGAGGACCTACAAAGTAGAGCCATTGAGGTATAAAAATTTATATTAATTTTTATCACTAGCTAATGATTGTCTTCCACCTCAAAAATCCTGATCTGTACTGATCTTATATAGGAAGCTCGAAAAGCATGCCTCCTTGTTAATGCTCCATTGATTTGTAAAGCATCTTCTCAACTGCCCTTCTCTGTTCTTAAATACGCCATGACCATTGATGGTTAGTATTCTAGCTTCATATCCTTCGAGGTTATTTGCTTAATTGTAACCGACATATATTTGAAGATGAAAATAGCTACTTCAAAGTGATCTTATTTTAACTATCAGGTAAAATTGCTGCAACTACTGGTCATGCAGCATGGATTAGCAGCATTACTTCTAGAGATCGGGTTTCCGAATTACGAGGAAGAAGTGATGCCGTCATAGTAGGAGGCAACACCATACGGAGGGACGGTGAGTTTCCCCTTGTTTACTACTGTCTTGCTGTTGAATTGCACAATTAGTTGTTAATGGTTCTTCTATCGTTTTCTCTGCTTTAGATCCCCGACTAACTGCAAGACACGGCGGTGGATATACTCCGCTTCGTGTTGTGATGTCAAGGACTCTTGATCTCCCTGAAGTAGCAAATGTTTGGGACACAACTTCAACGCCAACCATGGTTATGACACAAAGTGGTGCTAAAAGGAGTTTCCAGAAACTTCTTGCATCCAAAGGAGTTGAAGTCATCGAGTTTGATAATCTAAACCCTCGAGACGTCATGGAATATTTTCACGATCGAGGGTACCTTTCGGTTTTGTGGGAGTGTGGAGGAACGCTTGCAGCTTCAGCCATTGCATCCGGGGTGGTACATAAGGTTCTGCTCACTAATAAATCTTCTTCTTTGTTGTTCCTTATAACATATTAAATCACTTATTTAGTTTCTGATATGGAAAGGTGCAATTGTTATGTTTGGTCATGGTAGTAAGTTTTAATCGGATCACATTCATAAGGAAATATATTAGGTACTAGTCTCTAAATCTAATAGTAAAATATATTAAATAAATACTAGTCCTCAAGTAGAATTTTTGTGCATCTGTACAGCAGAAATTAAACTTACTTTACTCGTTTATCAAGGTACAAATTCCTACGGTATTCAACGCATTGTTTGACACTTAAATTGGACATTTGCTTTTGCATATGTATTTGACTCGTAGAACCTCATTTGCTTTCGCTAATGCCACCCATCTAGAAAAATTGTTTGATCAGATGGCCACAACGTCACTGCATCTTAATAATGGTTAGATGTAGATTTCAAAATTTGCATATAACTGATAACCACCAGATCAACCATCAAGTGGCCTAATAGTCAAAATAAATTTAAGTTACTATTGAATTAATAATTAAAAGAGTAAAAGCTCGACAATTTTATTTCATCTATAAATTAAGATGTATTTATATAAAGAAACAAGATTCGATCCTAACTAGATAGATATGTAATAGTTACAGAGAGGTGATGGGTTCAATTCATAATGACAACTGGCACGGACGGATATCCAAAAAAAAAATGAAAAAACCATTGAATCTATATTCGATACATTCTTGGAGGTTTTATCTCATTCATCCAATGGTGGAAAATTATTAACCGGACTGACGGTTTCTTGGTTGTCATAAATTTCAATTATCAGTACTAATGCTGCTGATGTTTTCGAATTCAGGTTTTTGCATTTGTTGCTCCTAAGATTATTGGGGGGAAGAATGCACCATCTCCAGTTGGTGAACTTGGGATGGTTGAGATGTCGCAAGCTTTGGAACTAATTGATGTTCAATATGAAAAGGTTACTTTGCATTAATATTGTTCTCTGTGACCAGTAAGTTATTAATTCTGATAATATGGAATAATATTTGTCAATCATATTTATGGGTGACAGGTTGGGGAGGACATGCTTATTAGTGGATTTCTTCAACCTATATCAGATGTTGGTTCAATCATCCCGTCACGCGACGAACCCTTGGTAGCTGACCCAACGGTGGCAGCCTACGAACCGAAGATCATATCCTTTTACAATACATGGGATCATTATGGTGCTCTTTCAAACTTTTCAGGTCACGAAATTGATATTGCTGATGAAAATGGGGTTCATGGGCGTTGGATGACTGTAGAACACTATTATCAGGTGAGTTAAAGTGGTTGGTCATGTTTGAATCTATCATTGAGTTTTGATTATAAGAAGCATTGGGTCTGGCTAGCTAACCTTGGTTTAACGAAGTACTTTAGGCTCAGAAATTTGTTGGAGTTGATGATGATGATCTTGTTGCTCAAGAATGTGTGGATAAGATTAAATCAGCAACAAGTCCTGATGAAGCATTTAGGATTTCAAGGTTATTGGAGAAGCAGCATCCTCATTTGGTATCCCCCTCTCTTTCTACCTTCATTTTTTAGTCAACATATTTCTTCCCGCGTGAACCATGTTACAGTAGTATACACGTCTTTATCTTTTCTTTTTTTCTTTTTCCTCTTTAAGGGCTTGCTTTAAAGTACAAGACATATTCGACTCTTTTTAAAATTTATAAACTGGAGTTAGTAGTTAAAAAATGCTGCCTTAACATTTAAAAAATTATGCTTACTTAAAAATGAATTTTAATTTTTTTATTATTAATATTTTAAAAACAAAACAAAAAAAAAAAAGATACAAATTTAGTTGAAAGATTAAAATTGTAATTTAATATAAGCTTAAAGGGAATTTATGCAATGCATTTATCTCTTGTATTATATTTGCAGCACAATTTTTAAAATAATTCATCAATACCATATTGATTTCTATCGATGATAAAATGAGTGAGTGATAGAATTCAATTTGAATTTTGTGTTACAAATGAATTATTTTTAATTTTATATTATTGATAGAAATAGTTTGTCCTTCTTACTATAGATGCAAAATCTCCAAACTTGAATACTATTTTGATTTTTATATTTTAAATTTTATTTTATTTTGATTTTCTTTTTAATAACCTCGAAAATTGGACTTCGGCTTCTCTAAACCCATAGTGGCCCGTCTATTTTATTCTTGTAATTATCTACTTTTAGTCTTTTGGCTCCTGTTGTTAGTTTACTATAAATTTTTATTAAAAAATGTGTAGTCTCTATCATCTTTATCTCTTTGAACAGTCTATCATCTTTATCTCTATCCGTTTAACTAATTTATTAAAATTGTTAGAAAATATGTTCATACGGGTCCTTTATTGTATTAACATTTTATTATTCTAATTTCAATTAACTATACCAAAAAATATGAAATTTGTTTTGGAGATAGTAAATTTTGGGTTAAAATCCTATTTTACTCCCTAGAGTATGAGGGAAGCTCCATTTTGATCCTTTAAATATTAAAAGTCCGAAATTAGTCTTTGGACTATCAATAAAGCATAAGAATAGTCCCTACCGTTAGAGAAGTGTTAAGTGGCCGTTAAAATAGATTAAAATAACAATATTTTGTTTTTGTCTCTCCTCAACCTATCTTTTTGTCGCTCCTTCTGTAAACTTTCTCACAACTCCAGTTCATCTCTTATTCATGTCTCCTTAAGCTTATTCTTTCCATTTTTCAAATTTGAAAATTATAAATATAAACACAAAGCATTAATTTTCCGTAATTATTTTTTCCCTCACAAAATCTGTAACAAATCCCACTTCAATAAAAAAAATCAGAAGAGATGTGAGTTTGATGAGATGGTTGTCGTTGGTGCCCTCCCACCAGAGAGGGATACATCTCAGACTTAGAGAAACAAATAAATAATAGATCAAAGTGACAAAGAAAAACCAAAATGTGCGACAGTTTGGAAACCCTTTTAGATATAAACAAAATTACTAGTTCTTAGGCGATTTTGAGAGAAGAAATGAACAACGGCAGTGGGTTAATTAAACTAATTTAAACTGTTGCACCTAATTTGCAATCTAATTAAACTGATATCCTAATTTGCAAACTAATTAAGCAAGCGAAGGTTAATTAGTTTAATTTGCAAACTAAGAACTAGTAATTTTGTTATTAGAAAATTTTGAGCGAGACACAGGTGCAGGTTAACTAATAACAACGACATTGTTCATATTAGAATAAACTTTAATGTAATTGTTAATTAAGGAACTAGTTGGTAGAAAATTAAGGAATTAATGAGTTGTCAATTCAGGAGACTAATTAAGGAATTAGTAGATTTAGTAATTAGTTGGAAATACTTATGGAAAAAACTAGAGTGTTCCTCAATTGTGAATTGTAGAGAGAAAATGTGAAAAGTAAGAGTAGAGAGTTTTAGAGAGAAATAAAGTAAAGTATTTTGAGAATTTGTGTTTTATTGTTTTGTTTTTCGAATTTAGTTTTTACAAATTGGTATCAGAGCCAATGGTGAACGTAACGGGTCAAATGTCGCTGCCACGATTGACAAAGGCGAATTACGAGAATTGGAGCATCCAAATGAAAGCTCTTCTTAGATCTCATGATGCATGGGAAGTTGTCGAAAAAGGTTTTGTAGAACCAAAGGATACCGCGAATTATACGACAATTCAAACTAAAGAGTTGAAAGAGACGCGATCGAAGGATAAAACAAAATTGGACATGTTGTTTCTGCAGTTGATGAATCGGGCTTTGAGAAGATTGTGAGTGCTACTACTTCAAAAGAAGCGTGGGATACTTTAGAGAAAGTATTCAAAGAAGCCAACCGAGTGAAGCAAGTGCGTCTCTAGACTTTTCGCGGCAAGTTGGAAAGCATAAAGATGGAGGAGTCAGAAAGCGTATCTGACTACATCACACGTGTGCAGACGGTGGTAAATCAACTCAATCGCAATGGCGAAAAGCTGACATATGCGCTAGTTGTTGAAAAGATTTTGAAATCGTTGATGGATAATTTCGAGAATGTGGTGTGTGCGATAGAGGAAGAACCTTGCGAAGCTTACTGTTGATGAGTTTGATGGTTCTCTTGAGACAGACGAGCAACGTAAGAACAAGAAGAAAGAGGAAACGCTAGAGCAAGCGCTTCAAACCAAAGCGTCAATCGAAGATGAAGAGGTACTCTATTCTAAACAATTTCAGAGTAGAGGTCATGGGCATGAAGGTCGTGGATATGGTTGTAGTAATCAAAGCGACGATTATGATGCGGAGAAGGGACATACGAGTCAAGCGAATTGGCGGGGAAGAGAATGCGGTCTAAGAAGAGGCAGTAGATCGAATCAGTCAAATATTGAATGCTACAAGCACAAGTATGGTCACTATGCCAGTGATTGTTATTTCGACAAATGTTACAATTGAGGTGAAAAAGGGCCTTTTGCGAGAGATTATTGTGCGAATGGTTGAAGAAACAAACAACTTAGTAGTAGAAAGCAATGCGAATGAAGGTGTTCTTTTGATGGCGCATAAAGAAGGAAGCGACAATAATGATACTGTATGGTATCTTAACTCAGGGGCAAGCAACAATACGTGCGGACACGAGCATCTATTCAAAGAGATGCGAAAAATTGAAGATGGTCATGTTTCTTTTAGAGATGCGTCAAAAGTAAAGCTAAAAGGCAAAGGTACGATTTCTTTTGTGTAGAAGGATGAATTGATAGGATCAATCCATGATGTACATTATGTACAAGATCTTAAAATAAATATTTTGAGTTTGGGGCAACTCACAGAGAAGGGTTATTCAGTATTTTTTAAAGATCAGTTGTTGCTTTTGAGGGACAAGAAAGAGCGTTTAGTCGCTTGAGTAGAGATGGGTAGAAATCGCATGTATAAGCTAAATTTGAGAAGTGTGCGAGAAAGATGTTTGTGAGTCGATGTAGAAGATAAAGCAACGTTGTGGCATCTTTGTTTTGGTCATCTACATCATGGTGGATTAAAAGAGTTAGTGAAGAAGAATATGGTGCACAAGCTACAAGAGATGGACCATGATGGAAAGTTTTGTGAAGAATGCGTTCTCAACATGCATGCGAGAACCTCGTTTCAGAAGAAAACGGAATATAAGCAAAGCAACCGCTCGAGACGATTCATACAGATATATGCGGACCAATTATCCCAGGTTCTTTTAGCAGAAAAAGGTACTTCATTACTTTTATTGATGATTTCTCACGAAAAACTTGGGTGTATTTTTTGAAAGAAAAGTCAAAGGCATTCAAAGCGCTCAGAAGATTCAAAATGAGGGTGGAAAAGGAAACTAGTAAATGAATCAAAGCTGTGCGATCTGACAGAGGTGGAGAATATACTTCGAGGGCGTTTATAAATTATTGCGAGGAGCAAGGTAACAGTTTCTAACTATACCATACACTCCTCAACAAAATGACAAGGCTGAGAGGAAAAATAGAACCATTCTTGACATGGTTCAAGCAATGCAGAAGAGTAAGAGTATGCCAAAGAAATTTTGGGCGAAAGTCGTGCAGTGCGTAATATATGTGCAAAATCGATGTCCACATGCGAAACTAGATGATAAAACACCTCAAGAGGCATGGAACGGATGAAAATCGACAGTTTCGCATCTCAGAGTATTTGGTAGTGTGGCTTATGCACACGTACCTGACCAGCGAAGAACGAAGTTTGAAGACAAGAGCAAGAAGTATGTATTTATTAGCTATGATGAGAAAACAAAAGGGTATAAGCTGCTTGACCCAATAAGTAAAAAAGTGATGGTGAGTCGTAATGTGCGAGTAAATGAAGAAAGCAAATGGGACTGGAAAAATTTGATGGAAGCCAGCATTGAAGTTGGAGAATCACCAGTCGTTGCATCAACGAGTATGCCAAGAGAGTCTAAAACAATTGAGAAGAAGAAGAACCGCAACAACCCAAGATACGGAGTTTGCAAGAATTGTACGATGCGATAAATGAGGTGCATCTTGTTTCTCTTTTGGCAGATGCAGAAAATATTAGTTTTGAGAAAGCAGTGCGAGATGAGAAGTGGCAAACAGCAATGGATGAGGAAATCAATGCGGTTGAGCGGAATGATACATGGAACCTGACAGAATTACTGAATGCAATTCAGCCGATTGGTGTGAAGTGGGTATTCAAGAAGAAAATGAATGCGCAAGGGAAGATAGAGCGATACAAGGCGATGCTTGTTGCAAAGGGATACAAGCAGAAAGCGGGATAGACTATGATGAAGTTTTTGCTCCAGATGCAAGAATAGAGACAATTAGATTGCTTATTTTGCAAGCGGCACAATTTAAATGGCCGATTTATCAAATGGATGTCAAGACGACATTTTTGAACGGTGTGCTTGAAGAGGAAGTGTACATTGAGCAACCACCCGGATATGTGAAAATTGGAGAAGAGAAGAAGGTGCTAAAATTGAAGAAAGCGCTTTACGGGTTGAAGCAAGCACCACGAGCGTGAAATACTTCCATTGATACGTATTTCAAGGAGGACGGATACAAGCAATGTCCTTACGAGCATGCACTTTACACAAAGCAGAATGGAGGTAATGTGATATTTGTTGCTCTTTTATGTTGATGATCTGATATTTATGGGTAATAGTAATGCAATGATAGAAGAGTTTAGAGCACGATGATTCGAGAGTTTGAGATAATAGATTTGGGCCTATTGAGGTATTTCCTCTGTTTGGAGGTTAAACAAGAAGAGACAGGAATCTTTGTATCACTAGAGCAGTATACGAAAGAGATCTTGAAGAAGTTTAAGATGGAAAATTGCAATCTGGTTGCAACACCAATGGAACCAGGTACGGAACTTTCGAAATTTGATGGAGTTGAACATGTAGCAAGTAAATATCGAAGTTTGGTGGGAAGCCTTCGCCATCTCACATGCACAAAGCCAGACATTGCATTGAGTGTTGGCATTGTAAGTCGGTTCATGGAGGAGCCAGTTTATACCCATTGGAAGGCGTTGAAGTGGATTTTACAATACATCCAATGAACAATGTCACTTGGGATGTTTTATTCGAAAGTGGAAGATTACAAGTTGATTGGTTACTCTGACAGTGATTGGTGCAGAGACATAGACGATCGAAAGAGTACAGCGGGATATGCATTCTTTATGGGGAACACAACTTTTACTTGGCAGTCAAAGAAGCAACCGATTGTGACGCTTTCGACATGCGAAGCTGAATATATTGCAGCTTCATGGTGTGTTTGTCATGCGATATGGGTGAGAAATTTGTTAAGCAAGATGGAGTTAAAGAAACTTGGTGTGGCAGTAATTCGAGTAGACAACAGATTAGCAATTGAGTTAGCAAAGAATCTAGTGAATCATGAAAGAAGTAAACATATTGATGTTCGTTTTCATTTTATCCAAGATCATATGAAGGAAGGAAATGTGAAATTGAAGCATGTAGCAAGTGAAGATCAAGTTGCAAATATTTTCACAAAGCCGTTGCTGAAAGTATTGTTCGAGAAATTCAAGAAGATGATTGACATGGTAGATGGGCAAAGCATTTAAGTTTATAGAGGAGTTTTGTTGGAATAAACTTTAATGTAATTGTTAATTATAGAATTAGTTGGTAGAAAATTAAAGAATTAATGGGTTGTCAATTTAAGAGACTAATTAAGGAATTTGTAGATTTAGCAATTAGTTGGAAATACTTATGGAAAGAACTTGGAGACCAAGTTTGTAATAGGCTATAAATAGAGTGTTCCTCAATTGTGAATTGTAGAGAGAAAATGTGAAAAGGAAGAGTAGAGAATTTTAGAGAGAAATAAAGTAAAGTATTTTGAAAGTTTATGTTTTATTGTTTTGTTTTTCAAATTTAGTTTTTACAGTTCATACAAAACGTGCCACCTAATTTGCAAACTGATTGAACAACGATGATGGGTTAATTAAACTGATGACCTAGGTGCAGGGGAAGCCAGGGAAGAAGGTTGGAGAATAGGAAGTTTGGCTGGAAATTAGAGGAGAGAGAATGAAGCCATGAGAAGGGGAATGAGAGAAATTGGGATAAAGGTGAGAAAGATATGAAAAATGTAAGAGAGAACACCAAAATGTATTTGGATTAAGCACTTTCAATTTAATTTCATTTTTCACAGGGCAAAATTGAAATCACAAGTGATTGTTGAGGAGAGACAAAAAATAAAGGGAAAGTCGGAGTTCTTAGAAAGTTCAAAGAAGGAGGAGAAAAAGAAAATACTATTATTTTAATCTATTTTAACAGCCACTTAACCTTTCTATAACAGTAAAGATTATTCTTAAGCTTTATTGATAGTCTAAAGATTAATTTTGGACTTTTGATAATTAAAGGACTAAAATGGAACTTCTCTCATACTCTAGGGACCAAAATATGATTTTGACCTAAATTTTAATATTCAAATTTTAATTATAGCATCTTTTTAAAAATATTTTTTTATATAGCTAAATATTTGAATTTCATTGTTTTCAATTCAATTCGTTTAACTTAATTGAAACCATCAATTTTACTTGTTTGAAATCATCAATTTCAGTTGATTAAATACGTTTTTGTCATAAAAAAAAAAAAAAAAAAAAATTGACACACGGAATTTATTTATTTTTTATTCACGAAAAATCTCTAAGAAAAAAAAAACTAATTCAATAAAAACAACAATTTAAAACTCAATCATATATCAACTTTAAGTTTTATTATTTTGTACATTAACGAAATTATTATTATTATTATTATATATATATATATATTTTTTTTTTTTTTTTTTTTTTTTTATCGAAAGTTGTCCATAAACATTGAAAAGAACATTAACCAAATTGAAAAAACACTTAAAATATAGTGACTAAAGTATACATTTTTTCTTTCAATATATTAATTAATTATGGTATTATAAAATATTGATTAAATCTATAATTTTTTTTTTAATTTTTAAAAAATAATAATATTTTTTTAGTTGAATGAGAACATTCAAATTTATAATCTTTTATTGAGCTATACATTTTATGGTAAACGTGAAAATTAATAAATCAATATTTAAAAAAAAACATTATAATTTTTTTTTTTTTTTGTAAGTATTATGATCTAAAATAAGACAATGACAAAGTAAATGAACCAAATTGAAAAAATACCTCGTTTTAAACTTAAAATATAGAGACTAAAATTTTTTTTTTTCTTTTAATATATTTAATATTTAAGATATTAAAAAATATTGATTACAATTATAATAATCAAAATTAAATAATAATTATTATTAAGTGTAAAATTTAATAATTAGTTTTTTAAAATTCAAAGATAACGAAATTTAAATTATAACTTTTTTTTTTTACAGTATAACATTTTAATCATACACAACGTTAGTTGAACTTTGCTAGCAAAAATAATAATTAACTAATTAATAGTATTAATATGCTAACTCTTCCCCTTCAAAAACAAAAGCAAAAACAGTAGCTCCTCACTTTCCAAGCTCAAAAAACCTACATGTATTTCATGGTAGTTAAAAGTGTTTAAGAGATCATATAATACTATACTACTTAGACCTATATGTGATAATCTTTTCTTTGTCCAAACTGGTAATTTCCTTTGTAGGTGAGATCTGATTGGAATACAAGCAAGTTTGATGTTATGTACAGAGCATTGAAATGCAAATTCTCAAGTTATCCTGGCTTGAAATCCATGCTATTATCAACTGCTGGATCTGTTTTAGTTGAAGCATCACCGCACGATCTTGTTTGGGGCGGAGGCCGATTTGGAGAAGGTCTAAACTACCTCGGGAGGCTATTGATGAAATTGAGAGCCGAGTTCCTTTGTCATTCATCAAAATCAAGTGACCAGTTGAACTATGTTCGTGTTGGCAGCCTTGAAGCTGAAAATGATATTTAACATCCATGAGAAGCATAATGTAACACAAATATTGATTTTACATATGAAATAAAGAACAATATGCTTTGTTCTAAGATTTTGATTAATACAACCTAGAGAGTTGGTCTTTTTATTCACATAATTCTATGTGAGCCTATCAGTTTTTTTAATCGGAATTGATAATTGTTTTAAGAAGTTGATCCAATAGTTATTGCAATTTGAACATTTTACATTGTACTTGAGATTCTCTTCTCTAAGAAAAAGAAAGATTATTTATGAACTCGAATAAACTAGATTTTGGAGTTATTATTCTTTTTCCTTTATTTTGTTAGAAAAATAAAATATGAGAGAACAACATACGAATGCTCCACAAAAAAAGGAAATTTTATTTACAGACTCATTGTTTTTGTCGCCTTTTAAACCATTAAAGGGTGTTTGGGTAGTATGATCAAATCAAAGAGATGGAGAATAATTACCCTTACGTGCATTTGGAACATTGATAATCATTATTTTATAATCATTATTCATTCTTCCATAATCACTTTTCAATCCATTTAACAACTTTTATTCTTCCCATAACTACTATTTTGTTCTTCCTAATCATTCTCTTGGTTATAGAGAAAATTTGGACAAGAAAGAATTGAACTCGACAAAAACGAAGCCTGACCCAAGTACAAAGGGTCAGGGGTGCCATCAGACCCCTCACGAGTTAGACCCCGACCCTTCAACACATCGAAGAGCTCCCTCAAATCCCTTAAGGATCGGACCTCGACCAATCAAAAGGTTGGGAAGGCTCCTCTCGTTCCCATGGGATCTGTTGAGTTATGGAGCCAAAAGCACTTTTTTTTTCTTAACTCATGTGTGCCCTTCATCCACGATGGGTAGTTTTATTTTAAATTGAAAAAAAAAACTGCAGTGTTTTGGGTGCGCATTTGACAGAAAGAAAATACAGTAACTTTCCGTGAGAGAAAAAAGGATAGCCTACTATGTGTTTCAATTTCTTTGAGTTGTTTTGGCAAAAGGGTGATTAATTCTCCTTGTAAACTCTTGTAATTTCTCCATCAATTTGTAGAACCTGTAAGTGGTACCAGAGACTGGAAGTAGCCATCATTGAGTGAACTAGTATAAATTGATGTCAATTTCTCTTCCATAAACTTGTTATTATCGTTCTTGTTTCTTATAAATGTAGATTCCTTTATCTATTTTTTTAACATGTCGTTCCAAATTGTTGGTTCCGTAATTTTCATTTGGAGAATGAAATAGATCTTGGAAAACACTTGAATATATTTTTGTCTAAGTTGCTGGAAATTTAGATTGATTGTATATTTTGGTATTGACCATATTAGCCTATCAAGTGGTATCGAAGCTGTGTTGTAGAACAATGACTGGAGGAGATGAGAAATTAGTAATATTTAATGAATTGGATTTTAGCTTTTAGAAATGTCAAATATTGGATTATTTGTATTACAAGGATTTGAATTTACCATTGGAAGAAGAACCCGATGACATGGGAGAAGCTAAATGAAAAAAATTGGACAGGAAAGTGTTAGGGACTATTCGCTTAACTTTGACAAAGAATGAGTAAAGTAGTGTTGCGAAGACGACTACCACGGAGGAGTTGATGACAGCTTTGTCCAATATGTATGAAAAACCCTCGGTAAACAACAAGGTGTATCTCGTTACTAGATTTTTCAATTTGAAAATGAGTGAAGGTACATCTGCACTGATCATATCAATGAATATTATTTATTAATAAATAAGTTAGCTGCTATTGATTTAGAGTTTTATGATGAAGTTAATGCAATTTTGTTGTTGAGATCTTTACCCGATAGCTGGGAAACTATGGAAATTGCACTTTCAAACTCTTGTGAAATAGAGAAATTGGAGTTTTCATTAGTACTGATCATCCGCATTGATAGATGGAAAGATTGCGCCTGCTCTTACTGTTGTATCCTTGGTTCTTACTATCTCAATGTTCGAAGTTGTCGGCAACACCCTTGCCTTCATGGATTGTATTATGATGTTGCAAAACCTTGGAGATTGCTTTTCCGTCGTTCTCTCTCCTTCCTCTACGTCATCCTTTCCTTCTATGAAACAGTCTTCTTCCTCGCATGGCTTGCCTTCCTCGGGATCCTCTTCAACAGATATCACTGTTTCATCCTTAGGCTTCTTCTTGATGGCCACTTCTGCTCTTTGTCGAAGATAATCCTTTACTAATGCATCGGCCAACTCAATGTAGCTTCTTGAGATAGGCTCATTTTCCATTGTAGAGGGTGATAAGAATCAAACAACCGAACCATTACATGTACCTGAAGGACCTATTACAAGGAGCAAGGCAAAGAAGATTCAAGAGGCATATATATT
>JBBMKA010000009.1:6476628-6492488 GCA_037833695.1 Sechiopsis laciniata | reverse complement strand
ATAGACGAATCAAGGCAACTTAGAGAAGCAGAAGAACAAAGAAAAATCGAGCGAGAGGCAATGAAGAAGAAGATCGATGTCGTTGAAGTTGAAAAGACAAAGGTAAAAATTGTACTTAAATTGAAAGAAAGTGAAGAACATCAAAAGTTCAATGTTGGTTCGAGTACGATGAAGAGAAAGCCAACATCCCTTGAATGTGCAACACAGCCGATTCCGGTGACGGAGCGACAAAGTCTTACACCAGAGAAAAAGACTCAGGAGATACCAACAACTGAAAGACTCTAGTGTACCTTTCGTTTCTAGCCACCTTGTTTTCTTTTTAGTTGCCAGCATCTCCTGAGTTTTTTTCTTTGGTGTAAGATGTTGTCCTCTGTCGCTGGAATCAGCTGTTTCTTTTTGGTTGCGCATTCAAGGGATGCTGGCTTTCTTTTCATCGTACTCGAACCAACATTGAACTTTTGATGTTCTTCACTTTCTTTCAATTTAAGTACGATTTTTACCTTTGTCTTTTCAACTTCAACAACATCGATCTTCTTCTTCATTGCCTCTCGCTCGATGTTTCTTTGTTCTACTGCTTCTCTAAGTTGCCTTGATTCGTCTATCCAAGACTCAATCAACGTTGTCATACGATGGAGTCTTTCATGCATAGACTGAAAATCACTTGTATCCATGGTCAAGATCGTACAGCTCTGATACCAATTTGTAAGGTTTCCTTTACAAAGAAAACAATAAAAAGGAAATAGGATAGTTTGATTGATAACAAGCCAATTCGTGATGGCGAATCTCCCAAAAGAACTTACAATGTTCTTACAAGCTTATACTTTGCATACCTTAACATACTCTACTCATGCTATTTATATTAATAATACATTACTTCTTCCCCAAGTATCAAAATGGCTAATAGACTCTTACTATTCCCTAGATAATTAATGTTGTGTTTATCTCTAAGATAATAACTCTTACTTGTATTCCCCATACACCAACTTCCAAATCTCATAACTTAATAGTCTTTTCTATGTTTTGAGTATTGAACTCCTAACATACTACTCCCACAAGACCAGTGTTTTAAAAAGCCCCAAAAAGGCGCAGAAAGGCACAAGGCGCCATGTTTACGCCTCGCCTTGCTCAGGCGCAGCACGCAAAATAAGGCGCGGGCATCACCACGCCTTTCCTCGAGGCTCCCAGGCGCGCGCCTTATGCACTTTTTTTTTTCTTTAAACATCCTCAAAATGTAACCGAACCAGATTTTTAAAAAAAAAAAAGAAAAAAAAAAAAGAAGAAATGTCGTGAGGAAGAAGATGGAGTGAAAAGTATGCTTGGTATAAAATAAAAGAAAATAGAAAGGAAAAGTTGTATGGGTTAATGTGTGATGTTGATGGAAATTATTGATTTGACCATTCACAATTAATACATATTTTGATTTAAAAGAATTTATTTACATTTAAAAATTTGATATCTCTCCCCATTCTTTCCATAGTTGTTTAATTTACTTAATTAAATATTATCATTATGACCTATTTTCATTAGATACCGTTTTTAACCAAAATATTATTATTAAGATGTCTTTCACAATTTTCAACTAAAATTTTATTTATTATATATTTAAATTTTCAATGTACAATTTATGTATTAATAAATATTTTATTTATTATGTGTCTCCTTTTTTATATCTCTTTTTGTTTAAACTAAATTTAATAGTTATTAAATTTATTTACTTATTACTTTTATATTTTATAGGATATTTTAAACTTTAGAGAGTTAATTTATGTTTTTATAGTTTAATAGATGAACATATATGTTTTGTGGTAAATATAATTTTTTAAATATTTTTTTATATATAGTGCGCCTCAGGCTCCAGAGAGCCTTTGCGAATTTGTGCGTCTCGCGCCTTCAAAAATACTGCACACGACAACAGTCTAATCCTACTGTATTTAGTCGTCAAGAAAATTCGTAAGATATAAAACTAAGGTAGGTGACCACCTCAACTTGAACTCATTCCCAAAGTTTTTTAATATTTCTATTCGCTCTTATTGACCATTAGGCTAATCAAGAAGAAATGCATGATAGGATAAAAACACTTCCTAAGACACTCACAATCACATCCTAAGAAGAACACAAACAAACCAAATATTTTGTCATATATCATTAGACAATTAAGAGACCCTTTCATGTAAAAGTTACATAGATTTATATATCAAGCATCTAACATCGGCATAATTTTGAATAGATAAGCGACATGTAAATATTACTTGTTTGCTAAGTAGTCCATCATGAAAGTCGAGGGCTTCCCAACAACCAAGGGCTCACGTTGGGTCGATCCGCAAAGAGCTCCAACCATTGAACCACCACCTGGTTTATGCAACAATAAAAAAGCCAAAGATAATTCCCTAAATACACGAGTTATTAAAATCTACGTCAACATAGTGAAACGCATAATTTTTATCCTCCAAGGTATTACACACCAGGCTCTTGGCCTTTCAGACAAGGAAACAAATTGAAACCTAAACTTGTAAAAGTAATGATCATTAACTCCCTAAAATAAGTACCAAAACAGAGAAAGTGGGAGAGAACTGAACCTGCCCACTCTTGCGCATCAGTCAGATGAGTGACAGCATCACGATTAGTTGCAATGAAGAGGCAGCCAGGGTTTTCCCGTATGCAGAGTGTTCCATACCTTCATTGCCCGAAAAAAAAAATATTAACAAAAAATTTCTTAGTATAGACCAAAATAAGCATAGCTCAACAATTAAGGGTCTCTACTCTTTTCCATGAAGTGTGAACTTCAAATATCTTACTCACACATTTGTTGTGCTAAGAAAATTCTTATGAGAGATCAAACATAGTACATAGAAACGGAAATCTGATGGCAAAATAGAATGAGATAAACAATAATTATTGAGAATGAAGTTGTGATCATACCACATATAGAACCAAGTTAATGAATAATATTTAATAAAGGGTAGGGGTAGGACTTACTGAACTTTGTAGTAGTTAAAGTATCGATCAAATCCAACCACAACAGCTCCCACCTTCATGGAATACGACAACTCATTTAGAAAACAATTCATGAACTATGGGACAAAAATGAGAAAGAAGAGTGGTTCTTGATTGAATATGGTAAGTCCAAGTTAGATTGGGGTACCGAAGCAATAAAAATCGCATTTGGGTAGTTACTAGGTAGGTATATCATTAGGGTAATAAGGGTATATTAGTTAGCTAAGGAAGTTGTTAGTAGGAATTTGTTCTAAATACAGTCAATGGGAGGAGAGGAAGGTAAGCATTGGCTTATTTGGTTGACTTGAGTGATCTCAAGAGGGACGGTCCAAGTTAATCCAATTACTTGGGAGTTATCATAGTCCTTCTATCTTTCATCTTTCGATCTAGTTCAGCTATTTGGTTTTATCGAAAAGGAACAAGTGAAGGGTATTCCGAAGGATATCAATATGTAATGGGTAAGGTAGGGGAGTTCGGAGTCTCTCAAAGACCTCCTCAATAGCTTGCAATTTTTTAGCTTAATAAAGTTATACTCGGAAGCTAGAGCTCTTCAGCCCTATAGGAATAAAGCTTCGAAATATTTCTGATAAGTAGTTAAGAGAAATTGCATTTTCTTTCCTATTTAAGATCATATAAAGGAATTTTGAAACAAGAAATTTGTATATAAAGCAAGTAAGATCAGAAATCTACATCCTTGTCATGGTCCATCAGAAAACCTGGCTTTAGTTCTATCTTTTTCCCACCATCGTCCTGTAAGAAGATGAAATATATGCAGTATAAATTCACATCTAATCATCCAGGGATATGACAGAAAAATTTAAATTTGTGTGATATTAGAAACATAATTTAGTGCTTAAGGATTACAAATATAGGAAGAGTGATTTTGCCATATCCATACACACATATGAAGAGTGTCTATATGAAGGACAGGAGAGTTGCAGGATAAAAAAAAATGAGAAACATTATATTATGTATTGTAAGATTTTATTTATTCACGGACATAAATAAGAAAAATTGAGTGCCTGACATTGGAATAACACAGGAGCAATATGTAATAGCTCTTGCAACTCAAAAATGCTAATAACCTGAAGAATTATTCTGTGTTCTCCTATCCTTTTCTACATTGTTAATTACCATATAAAAAAATCAGTTCAATAATACAGTTAGAAATGTCTAAGGAACCTCCTAGAACTAAAATGTCCTAAAAAAATTTGGAACAGAGCCAGTAGTAATCACTGCTAAAAACTTCTGACAGATATTTATTTATCAAAGTCACATCAAAGACCTGCAAGATAAAAACTAGTAGCATAGAAGTTGCACGATATTTCAAAGGTGATGAAAATGATTAAATTTCATCATAATTACCGGTCCACCGAGGTACTGATATCCAGCAAGTTCAAGTTCTTTCAAGATACCTTCCTCACCAATCACATAAATCTGAAATCACAAAGCCACAAAGCCACAAGTCCAAGCTAAAACTTATCATTGCCGAGGTTAAAATTTTTACTCACTAGAAAAATCAGTCACCTTAAAAACTTTGAGAAATAAGAAGATAGTGCAATAAATGCAGTAGATTAGATAACATCAAAATGAGCTTAACTCAATGGTTAAGGCATTTCTATGTTCCTTACTTAAAAGTCATAGGTTCAAACTCTACCTTATACTTTGTGATGCCATATTTTTTTTAAAAATAACGGTTTCCACCCTCTGAGCCTCCGAATGTTAAAGTAATCCTTGGCTAAAACAATATATAAAGGACAGATGCACATTATAATAGATAGCTAAAGAGTATCAAACTATTTAACTTTGTTTTTTCTAAAAAACTACCTCCTATCTTGACCGATCTTGTTGATTACCATTAAATTTTTTACTAGTAGGAGAGAGAACATAGATCTTTTTCCTTTTATTCATAAAAATAAATAGCAACCAAATTTTAGTGGTGGTGTGCTCAAGAGGAAGTTTTGTTCTTTATTTGTTGAAGTCCACTAACCTTTGGCTAAAATAATAAAGAAAAGATTATGCGCATTATAAAAGATAGCTAAATCAAGCAAGTACCTTCTTCTCTTTTGGGAAATCGATTGACTTCAAATATGCAGCTGCAGCAAAAGATGATGCAAAAATTTCTTCCTGAAATATTCAAATTTAGTTAGCATTATAATTTCAGACAGAAGTCAATAACTTTAAGTAGCACTTACCTCAGTGACACTAAGACCAAGTGTCTCAAACTTTTTGCCATACTGCTTCCTGGACTTTGTTGAATTGTTTGTAACAAAAACTAATCGCTTTCCCTGAAATTAAAGAAAAAAAGAGAAGAAAAAAGATTGTAAGAAGAAAAGAAAATGCAAAACGATTCATCAACTGAAGGAGAGTGATAGTGAGACTACAGATTTTTATATCATTTTCACTCATGTATAAACTTGTCGGTTGATTTGTGTCCATCATTACTGCTCTTAAGGCCATAAGTTACCAGAAGTGGTTAGAAGATCTACTTTAATACCTTTGATCGAAGCATATCAAGGGTTTCTGGAACTCCATCTATAAGTTTGTCTCCTTTCCATATAACCCCTGCAGTTAAACCATTGGAAAGCTTTAAAATGTCGACTACGAAAAGAAGGGAAAAAAGACCACAAGTGGATAAAATATTATAACAGTCTCGACTAATACTTTCATATTCCCACCCCAAATAGAATATTATTAAAATATTAGGCCAAAAATTTTCCATATTGGGCCTAATTACACATTAGTTACGGGAATGTGAACTGTCATTTAAGTCAAAATTCAAATGAGGCAATGAGATTCTTGATTCTTTTCGTGATGTGAAAAAACAACATTGGAAATGGAAGTACTGTAATTGTTGGTAGACACTTTCCTTTAACGTATTTACAAAATGATTTAATGAAAATTTTGTTTATAGCCTCTCCTCACAAATACTTATCTCCACAAAGGAAGCCAGAAAAACTGATACAAGTTCGTGGGTTTGGGAATGGACTGCCATGTTGCATCCTCTTCCCACGATCCACCTTTCAAATGAGCTAGATCATTTGTGAGGGTCAAAGTCGCCTGACGCTACAACATTTAGTTGCCATGAAGATCTTTAGAATACTAAATCACGGTAGCTATCATGGCTTTGAACTCATTTCTTCTTGGGCTTTACCATTTATATTGACTCTTCATTTACCACTTGGTCAGCTTATGGTGCTTCACACAGAAGTCCCTATACTCCAAGCTCAATGTGGAATTTGGCACAGCAAATCAACGAAAGTGAAATTATTCCTCTAGGAGTCGATGGACAATATGCAAAGCGGAATCCTAAAATAAATCTCCTACCATCATGAGCATAATTATTTTTGGAACTAAATGAAGTCTTCATTCATGTGGCTAAGTGCCTCCAAAATTCATACTGAGCTTTATGGAACCATATCTGGCATCCTTTCAACAAGAAAAATAAGACTTTTTGGTTGGAAAGAAACCATAAAACTTTAATTGACAAGGAAATCCATATAACAAATTCATAGACAAATCTTTGTGTAGCTATAGTTTAGTTGAACTTTACACCAATTGCAAGAGTTTTTTGTGATCCTCCCCACCTTTCGTAATTCCATATCATCTCTATAACGTTTGTAAAAAAAAGGTTTATAAATCGTCCATGTTATTCAAAAACATCATCTACAGTCAATGAACCCAACAAACTAAATTACCAATTCCTCAAGTAAACTTCAATCTCGCCCATTTAAACAACAGAACTAGCCAGATAAGCAAAGATTCATTGACAACAATCAAACGAGTTCTATATTTTAGATGCAGAGAATCTGAGAGTAAATGGGATTTTTTTTTTTTTTTTTTTTTTTTATAAAAAACTCACCATCGCAATCGAAAATGAAGGTCTCAACAGAATCAATGAGATCATCAGCGTTCTTGAGTGGCTGAGCAGAAGCACGAACAGCAAAACCCTCCATTCTAGACCTGTTGAACTTCTTCTTGGTGCCACTATTCCATCCAAAACTCGCCGACCCAGAACAGGAACAATCGGGTAGAGTCCGGGAAAACTGGCTGAAACCCAATAATCTGGGGGTATTGTGGATCAAATTGGCAAAGGATTTTGATGCATTTGTGGAAGAAGCAACAATGAGTGAGTGAGTGCCTGTTCTGCTCAGCATCTCTGCTTTTTAGCTCCTTTTTCTGCGACCTTGGTTTCTGTGCTGACAGTTTGAGGCCGTTAAGAGTGGCCTTTTAGCAAAACGGATGTGCAGTGACGTGAAATGAGTGGCGCTCGTTCGCTGTTTTGGGATTATTGGATTTTTTTTTCTTTCTTATTGGAAATGAATTGGTAAGGGCTGTTTATGGGCAATAGCAATTGCTTGAATTTTGAGGATTCTAGTACGAGAACAATATAAGATAGAGAATTCACGGATGTGGAATTGGAAATGTAGAGGGATTACTAATAATTATAAATGAAAAGTTACTTTGAATTTAAATTTTAGTAGTAGCTTCGTTGCAAACAATAACTCGTTTGGCTATGGTTATAAATTAGTGATTATTTTAAATGGTTATAAATTAATTATTAGAAATGAATTATTATAAACAAATGAGTAATTTGTGTGGTTAGAAATAAGGGATTATTTTGAATTATTGGAAATTAGTGATTATTTTGAGTGATTAGAATAACTTGTTTGTATGTGATTGTTTGAAGAGGAGCCGTAAAAACTCATTTATAATAGTTTGTTAATTACGTTAAACAAATACTCCTGTGAGGTTTATAGATCGAAAAGTACATATCAAATGTTCATGATTTTAATTTGTCTCATGATTTGTTTTTTGTTTTTCTAGCATTCATGCTATATTTTGATTAATTTGAGTTTGATGTATAAGATGGCAAAAACCACTTTAAAAGTCAATAACTGATACACTTGTATTTGAGGTAAGAGGAAGATGTTGAACGGTTCATGATAGACATTTTAATTAATCACCTAAAGCATTTTACTCTCAGTACTTAGACAAGACGTAATTATGCACGTGGGGAATTAGAAGCATAGAATTAAAGGTGATATCTTTTGTAGTTGTTACCTTCTTCATAATAGTTGTTTTTTTTAGTGAAAAACCTTGGAGTTTTGGTAAGAATGTTGAGTGAGCTTGTTTGTAGCTTATTTCAACTGGGTTATAAAGATTTATAGTTTTCTTCTTTGTTTTAGTTTCCAATTTGAATATTTCCGTTGAGTTTTCATTATGAATTGTTTTTTTGCATATTCTTACTATGTTTTTGTTGTTTCTGTTGTAAGTATGAATCAATCACCTAAAGCTGAGAGTTGTGATTAAAAGTGTGATTCACACGTATTTGAGGTAAGAGGAAGATGTTGAACCGATCATGATAGCCATTTTAATTAATAATATGCTTTGATTGGGCATCCATTCATGTTTGCATTTTGTTAACTCTCTTGAGACGAGTGTTTAGAGACTTACTATCCATGTCCATTAGCTTCATGCTGAAGGACCTTCTTGCACGTTAAAAGGGTTGGTTGGAGATAATCATCTCAATAACAAACACTTAGCATTGTTTTATTGGTTGGAACTTAAATGAGATTTGTTGTTTCCATGTGAATGTGTCTTCAAAAAGAGCACTCAGTAGAGTGTAGTATCCTAACACCCTAACCCAAATCTTACATTTAAATCATTGCATTTTCCCTTTTTTTTGATATTTTTTATTTTTTTAATTTTAATTTTTTAATTTATGTGTTATTTAGCCCATTTTGTATATAAACATCTATAGACAATGTGATGATTGTTTGTTGTATGTTTAGTGCGAATACTAGAGCGTTGTGATTTTGCCGCATATTTAGTTGTTGTTTTAGATTTTTCCATTCGTGTTTAAGAATTTGTGTGTTTATGTTATCTGCATCCATTTGGTTATTGTATATTTAGCAGTTTTTAGCCTAAGGTTAGTGTAGTGACAAAACAACATTTTCTTTACTTTTCTATTGCCAGACTATTTAGTTAACACAAAGAATCGAGACTTACATACTTATCACTTGATACATCTCGACGGTGTGTACAATGATTGGAATGTCCAATACATACATTTCTTAATTAAAACTGTTAGTATAGGTGAGCAACTGATCATGGTCCTAAATTATTGGGTTGGTGAATCCACCAATTCGTCAACCTCTATGTATTTGAGCAACCCAACCCATATATTTTCGAGTTATATCGAGTGATTGGATTGTTGATTTGATTTTTAATTCAAATATATATTTGTTATTTAGTTTAAATTTTGTATATAAATCAACATAATAACTTTTATTAACAATTCAACTCAAATTTATATTATAATTTATACATTTAAAAGTCTTTAAAATATTTTAAGGAATTTTAGAGAATAAAGAGTTCAAACGCAAAAATTAAATAAACAAAACAAAGATTCACATTTGTAATTACTTTATAGAAGAAAAAAAACTAATCATAAATTACTGTTAGTTTAGGCCAACTTAAACTAAATTTCGATCAACCCAAAAATCAAGCCAACCCATGAAAAAATCATTTATTTGAACTCAATTCAACCAAATTAGTTGATAACTCAACTCATCAAATTTGATTGGGTTGGTCGGACTATTTGGTTGTTGGATTTTACAAACACCTTTGTAGCGTATGATTGCAATAACGGTAAAAAAGAATCATGGGTCGGATCAAATAATCGATTGGATCAAGAGAACCAAAAGGAACCCACTTATGATCTTTGCTTTTAGGCCAGGTTGAAACAAGCAAATTAGAAGGGGTTTGGTTAAAAACACAAAAGTTTGTCAAAATAATTGGTGGTTTGGACCAAAAACCGATTCGGCTCGGAAGAACTGAGTGTTTGGTTTATGGTTAGGTCCAAAGGCTACCTCCATCTGTCCAAATCGAACGACTTACCAAGCTTTACATGCATCCCACATGCTTTTCCTCGAGCCATAAGGTATAAAAAACTGATAACCCTATCAACCTGTACTATTAAACCCAAATCTCAAGAGTTGGCTGAGTTAGTTTTTTTTTGAAAACGAGTGGGCTGAGTTATACTTCTTTGTTGGGTCGTGTTATGATTTTATAACTTTTATTGGGTTGTGTAGGTTCTTGAGTTGGTCAATTTGACACATTAAATCCAATCCAACTCGAACTAATAAAAAAAAACTTGAGCTAATAATAATATTTTATATGCATGTAAGATTAATTAACAATATAGGCTTTTAATATATTGATAATGAACATGCAGTAATCAAATAGGTAACCTAGGTTCAACTGTAGTATCATGAATCTTTTCTTAATTTTTTATTTTTTATATATCGATGGCGTATGAGTTAGTTTTGGAGAGAAAGTAGAAGATTAATGCAACCCGATAAACCAATAAAAAAAATGTATGAATTAGGTTGCTTTAATAATACATAAGGTTTAAAAGGTTGACCAACTCAAAAATTTGGGGTTGTCCAAAAAATTATCCCAATCCAACCGAGACCATGTAGACCCATATATTTAGCCAAATGCTCAACAACTAGTTGTACAAACTATCTCATTGTTGGCCCACCACCTTACACCTCTATTCACTGACTTCACAACTCCTCTTCCACACCACGACTACACGCGAGCTTTAGGACCACTGTTGACGACAAGATATGCCTGAAAATCCATCCACCCCATTCTTATTTTTTTAGCAAGCCCCGCCTTTGTTTTTTTGGCCTCTCCCCAGGAATGGTATTCCATCCTCGTCCCAAATCCTTGTTTCCCCTCGATCTTGACTTGTCTTCCACTTGATCTTATTATTTTCCCACTTGAACAACTCTCACATGAAACTCCCTCTCATGAACAAGGAAGCTCCCTATGGCTTCCCAATGAGGCTTTCCCTTCCCCTTACCTCTAACCATCAATTATCTTTAAGACAACTCCCTTCAAACTCTCTCACGAACCCGTCACATCTTTAGTTCCCGCTCTATCACCCTCAATGGAGACCTTAAACCACCCATCACCAGACCTCTCAATAA
Source organism: Sechiopsis laciniata (assembly GCA_037833695.1). Classification (NCBI taxonomy): domain Eukaryota; kingdom Viridiplantae; phylum Streptophyta; class Magnoliopsida; order Cucurbitales; family Cucurbitaceae; genus Sechiopsis; species Sechiopsis laciniata. Next base: position 6,481,491 of record JBBMKA010000009.1, on the reverse strand, counting down.
AGTGTTGTTAGAGCCTCGAAATGCACCTCGTAGTATCCATACACACCATTATGGAGTGGTTCAAAAGGGTTAAATAGGGCTTGGGGTACTTAAAGTGATAGGTTCAATTTATGGTGACTACTTACATAAGAATTAACTTTCTACTTGTTTCCTTGACATCTAAATGTTATAAGATCATGCGATATGTCCAGTAACATTAGTCGAAGTGCGCGTAAGTTGGCTCGGACAATCACAGATATAAAAAAAAAAAACAAGCGAACATCTGTCAAAGTTCTCTTATAGCTCCCCTCTCTATCTAGAACTAGAGATTTAAACCCACACCATTTTGATCTTGAGAACCCACTTTATTCACGTTGCTATGCCTTTGTTTTTGTTTTTTTTTTTGATAACTGTCTTAGTAAATTTGATTTTTATTTTCCTATTTTCCTGAACAAGGTAACATATTTTAAGGCCTTAGTTTGGAATATAAGTGATGATAATAACAAAAAATTATTTGGATTGGTTCAAATTTTTATCATAATATTGAACATATCGATTTTTATTTGGAGAAAAACTTAAGTTATTTGTTCGGTTCATTTTCTATTTGTATAAACCAATAAAAATCGAATCGAACTAATATAGATTTATTTATTTTCATTTTTCTCGATTTAAACTCATGACCTCATGATCATTGGATGTACGTTAATACCACTTTGATACTGCTCTTAGTTCTCAATTTGCCTTAAACGAAGAAAACCAAACAAATATCGACCTAGTTTGGAACATAAAAATCTCACATTTTTTTTAAAAAATAAAAAATATCTCACAATTTGAGTATACCTAGTTTTGGCCCTTGCAATAGGAGTGAAAAATACAAACAGAAACCGAGACGGACAGAAGCGGCAAAATTGCAGAGCGACACACAGAGAGAGTGCCGAGGCAGAGCGGTGAGATTGATTGAGCTACAGAGCTTTCCACTTCGGAGGGTGACAGAGAAACGGATTCGATTCCAAGGGTGAAAAGGAGGATAAGAACCAAGAACAAGATCTTTAGGGGTGAATGAATCGGGGAGGGCGCGATTTTCACAGAGAGAAGTGAAAGCCAATGTGCGATTGCCGGTGTGATTCCGGGAGAGAAACAGAAAGAGAGAGTTCTTATTCGTTGAGGCCATCCTTCCTCAAAACCCTTCAAAATCAGATGAACTTTGACGGGTTTACTTGTTGCCGGCGGTGTTTTTAGAGAGATCAGTGTGAGAATGTTCGAAGGGCTTGTTCGACAGCTGCTTGTGGGTTATTTGGGCCGATATGTCAAGGATATTCAGAAGGAGAAGCTGAAGATTACTTTTTGGAACGGTTGGTTCATCTTATTTCACTTTTACCAACAATTTCAGCTTTATTTGGATTGTGTTTTCTTCGTAGAATTGGTTACTATCAAATAGATGAAATTCTACATTCTCCGTGAATTGATATTCTTTTACTTCTAGTTTATTTACATCAGTCGAATTTTCATTTGCTATTACAGAATACCCCGTTTGCTTCCCCTACCCACTTGCTCAAGAGGAACTTACTCGGACATTGTATGCTCAGAATTCCCCGTTCCATTAGAAATTTGGAATTCCCTTACCTAACATTGCAACGCTTCTCTTTGGAGTTGATCTTCCTTCCAAGTTCCAATTCTTTATGTGTTAAGGATGACAATCCTCGACATATCTCTACATTGGTATGGTTTTGTCCGCACAAGCCCTCATGGCTTTGCTTTTGGTTTCATCCAAAAGGCCTCATACCCATGGAGGTGGTTGCCTTCCCTATATACCTATGGTCTACCCTTTTTCTAACCAATGTGAGATTATACTTTACTTGTATTTCTAACATCATCATTATTCCCAATTAAGATCGACAAAGTATGGATGATTATCCATTTTCTTCCCGAATGAAGAGTGTAAGAGTTCAATCCATGTTGACCACTTACGTAGGATTTAATATCCTACATGTTTCTTGTCAAACAAATGTAGGAGGATCAAGCGGTTGTTCGGTGACGTGAGAGTGTAAGAGTTGCACATGAGCTTGCCTGAACACGCCACATGAATATATATATATATATATATAAATATATAAATTTGTTCCATTTTCTTCCCTTTTTGACATCGCCAAGGTAGAGCTATGATATCATTTGTAGAGTTAGGAAGAGAAATATCACTCATATGTCTAAATGTGGAGTTGAGTCAAGTGCACATACCGATGAGAAAAGGCTTCTCCTTAAAGTGCAGCTTCTCCAGCGCTTCTCCCTCATCAACACCATGAAATTTCTTCAGCGGCGTCGTTTCCTTCTCCCTAACCGAACCATGCCCCTCTCTAGAGCTGCAACTCTAGTGTTAGCGCACTCTTCCTGCACTCTTCCTGATGATGATTCCCCGATGCTACTCCTTCACTGTTATGTTTATCTTCCTCGTGCTACCTGTTGACGACCTGAGTCTTCTTTTTCCTTTTTGACACATCATCTTGCACAGTGGTTTAATTATCTACACAACAAACCGTGGCACAACATCTTACTTCCTGATTTCTCATTAGCCTTTGACGATTGATTGATTCTTCTTCCTTCATTGACATTGCTTCTTAGGTCTCATGCCGTTTGCTCCTCTCATGCCAAAATTTCCTCACTTGTCAAGTTTTTCATCATCTATAGCGTCGTCGCTCGTGTCTTTGACTATTCTCCGCATTCTTTTGGCATGACCCTTGTCGTTTCTCTGTCGATAATGACGTGAATAAGGGAATTCTCATATAGGCTGGCACGACAGTATCCTTCGGCAAATCTTGACAAGCAGCGAGCAATCTCTGCACCAACAAGCATTTTTTCTTTGACAAAATTTTGGGTAGTCCCATCAAGGGCAATATTTTAAGGATTAATCAAAGAACTATCATTCTTCTTCCTGACACCCATTTCACGTTTCCTTATCTTTGTTTGATAATTCTTACTGTTTCTTTTGGTGTATAAATTTGTATTTACCGGTTTAATCCTTTGTTTTTCTCTTTGATTGGCCTATCTATTCAGCTTCTTCCCTCCCCTATATCTCTATTTTGATTGGCTTCATTGTAACACATTCACTTATCAACAAAATGTTTTGTTTCCTATAAAAAAACACTCCTCTGGCAATTTGTGGCTAAAAGTAGAATTGGCATATATTTTCATGAAGCATTGCAATATATTTGGGTTATTTTTTTGTTTTAATTGGTCCTTTTGTTCATGATTAAACCTTTCTAAAATGCTTACAACTTTTCATCTTTTAAATGAAAATTGCTTGATATGAAAATGGTTCAATATGGCTGCACATTCTATTTTATTGCTAGTTTTTTTTATTTTTCTATAGCACTCAGTCTAAGAGGCACACTCACTTCTTATACAGAGGAAATATTATTGGAGAATGTTGAGCTCATTCTAGAGGCTTTTGATTATCTTCAATTGCCATTTGCCCTAAAGCAAGGTATTCTTTAAGTTCGTAGGCAAAATGGAAAAACAAAACATGTTTTTTCCTCTTTTGATAGTTTTATGAAAGTTGTTTTGTGATGCTTTTTATTGGTGTAAATTCTCTCCTTTTTAAAGATTATAAATATAACACTTCCCTCACAACTTGTGGTTGTGGAAATTTATAGAAGGTTCAACAAGTGAAAGAATATTAATAGAAGAGAAAATGAGATTACAGGGTTTAAACATAGGAGCTCTTGCTCTGATACACGTATAAATCACCACTAGACCCAAAAACTTAACAAAATTACCACTAGACCCAAAAACTGAACAATAGTTTCTACCTTAGTCGTTGCCTGTTGGTCTATTTTGTAATCCATGTGGTTGGAGCCTCTCTCATTTTTATATATTTCATCCATCAATGTAATCTCATCACTTTCCCAAAAAAAGAAAAAAAAAAAAGAAAGGGGAAAACCAAAATCAGCTTAGTAAAATGGTCCGATATATCAGCCCAAAAATGTTTCTTATCCAAAAAAAACCTATTTCTTTTGGCTGGTTGTACTCTAAAAAGCATCCCTGTAAAGAAGAAAATATTTTTCTTTATTGCTATACTCTAAATACCTATTTATTTTTGGGTTTTGTATACATGGAATTTACTTTAGTCCTATTAGAATTTTATGAGTTTTACTAAGAAGTCTTTAATTGAGACAAATTGCGTTGAGAGAGTAACTAGTAACTACAAAAAGCCTATATGTGAGACAAAAACAATGGCTGAATAGTAGTTTGTACACAAATTAAAAAAAAAACTTCAAAACCAGTCAAAATTTCTATCAATGAAGACTCTTCCATTCTTTCTAGCATAAGTACTCAAATTAGTGCACAAAAACCATTATCTTTCAAATTGTTCCCTCCTCTCTCTTGTATATTCAATGAAACAACCTGTCCGTTTTTTAGAAATAAACTAGAAGACTCTGGGCATTTCATGCTTCATATTACTTTTTGTTAATTTAATGGTTGCTTAAATTTTTTAAATAAATGTTCTAAAGGTTTATTTTTTATTTATTTATTTTTGCTATCATAGGTCGTATAGGGAGGTTAAGCATCAAGATTCCATGGAAAAAGCTTGGATGGGATCCAATCATTATCATATTGGAGGATATATTTATTTCTGCATCTCAACGGGATGATGAAGAGGTAGCTATTATATGTACATAAATACATATACTGTACATACACATACACATATACATATAGATACACATACACATATACATATAGATATACATACATATATACATACATACATACATACATATATACATACATATATACATATATACATACATATATACATATATACATACATATATACATATATACATACATATATACATATATACATACATATATACATATATACATACA
>JBBMKA010000009.1:6452390-6465259 GCA_037833695.1 Sechiopsis laciniata | reverse complement strand
TTTTCTCTTGGTTGTTCCCAAATCCATAAGGAGGTGTTAATCTTTTAATTCAAGGGTTCTTGCTTCATTATAAGCTTAGATCTTTGGGCTGAGAATTAGGGTTGATAAGGCAAGTCTCGATGAAGGAAGAAGGAGGAAGAAGGAAGCCACTTGCTCAAGGAAGTAAGTCCCGATGAAGCAAGTCCTAGAAACCATTCCACGTCACCCTAGCGAAGCAAGAACTTAATAAGAAGAGATGAGTCGTCAAAAATATCTCATCCAAGGGACGCGTGGCAAAGATTTAGACGTTACTTTATGTCCGCTCTGACACAGCCGACAATGCGGATCATGGAGCAAGAATGTCAGAAGTGGAGCAAGCTTTTGGAAAAGTAGTGATCATGGAGCAGGCCGTTTGAAGAAGCTTTCGGGAGCCCTATAAAAGGCGAGAGGCATCACTGTTGAAAGAAGTTTGGAAGTTTCAAATTTTACGCCTTTTGTTAGTTTTCTGAGAATTCTCTCCATTCTAACCAAATTCTTCTCCGTTTAGTCTTTAAGGCCATCAGAGCAATTTCACTGGCCGTAGTTGTCCTTTATCCTTTTCTAGCATAGTTTACGTTCTTTCTTAGGAGTTAAGCTGTAATCGCAGTTTCACCAAAGATATTCAGAGTTAAAAAAGTTATAGGAGTTTTCTTACCTTTTCATCTCAACTTGTTATTTTCGACGTTAATCTCTTTCGTTTACTTAATATTTCATTTAAGAGCATGTTTATCATTTCATTATTTGTTTCTAGCATGTTTACTAGTATGACTAGCTAAACCTATTATCGGAAGGTTGCGGAGAAGTAGGGTGTTTCGCTTGGGCGAAGGATTAGCGAACTGAACTTTTTATGCATGCTATTTTAATATCATTTACATTCCGTTTGACACACCGTATATATAACTTACTTCTCTTCGAGAGAAGAAAGTAGAGTGAACTTACATGTATAAGATTAGGATTGCTAGGTTTGCCTGCTAATCAAAGAACACTTAGACATGAGGTTTGCTTAGTGTTGTAGTTACATTAATAGGTGTTTGAGTTCGAGAGAACCAAACTAGGAGCTCGAGAGAGCCAAGGGAAACTTGGTGGTTGTTCACCTTCACTAACTGTTCGTCAATAATAAAGTGGACGAATTTCACTCAAGATATGCTATAACAATCATTCAATCCAATACGTAAAATTACTTGAGCAAAAATGTGCAAGTGTACATAGTCATTGTTGTAGCAAGTTTTACTTTCTCAAAGGTCATCTCCTCAAAGATTTGGTGTTAATTTTCCTTCACTTCCTAGTTCAAGAATATATGAAGGTGAATTGGTGTGGTGAAGTGATTAACTAATGAAATGCTAAAGCAACAGATGAGATCAATTGCTCAAGCAATATGAACAATAAAAGTAAAGCAGATGTTATCACAACAATTATCACACGAAGTAATAAAATAGAATGAGCAGTCAATTACAAATATCGGAATGAATTAGGCATTTTTGGAGCAAATTGCTTAAGCATTAAGATTAACTGGTAAGAAGTGAATTCCTTATTTACTCTCACTCTGCCTCTCTTGAGTTACATCATACAATTACAACCAGAGTAAACAACATTAGTAAAATCGTTATCTCTAACAGATCTTCAAATTGCAAGAAATCTTAAACAAACCTAATGAGGTCCTAAGTAAGTTCACTCTATCACGTTCCTCTCATAATCGAAACAAAGTAAGTACGAATGGTTGATCAGACGAAACGCATTTAGAATAAAAACAACATGGATACATAATTAAACATCTTCCTACTTAACACTACCACAATTTCACTCCTACTTACCTAATTCTTCCGATCAGGAATTTAGCTACTCATGTTAGTACTTGAAACAACAGTAAATATGAAAATAAAGTAATCACTCATCAAATAAACTTGCAGACTTAAGGAATCAATTAACAACAGCTCAACAATTGTAGAATTCAAATAAACAAAGATCAGAAAGCATAAAGAAGAAAAAGCCGGATGCGATCCGCGAAATGAAGATTGCTCTAGATCTAAATCTACTCTTCTGCTTAGAAATTCTTACTAGAATTGAAAAAAATCCAAATCTATATTGAATCAGCTATTGTCACAGCCCAATGTTCCATTCCAGTTCCCCAAGTATGTTCGGTTGTTTATTCGGTTGTTCGGTTGGGCCGTTAGGGTAGTTTGAGCCGTTAGGGGCATTTTGGTAATTTTTCCTTCAGGGTTAGTTCCATAATTAATCAAGGTTCAGGGCTGTTTCTATTATTTGCTGAGTTTGGGTTACTTTTACGGTTACAGATTTCAAGAGCTAGAGTTGTATTTTGGGAAGCTTGGAGGTCCTTTTTGGTTAAAAGAGAAAAAGGGAAAAATAATTGTTTAAGTTTTCCCTTCCCAGGACTCGAAGCCGGGATCGCTTGAGGACACGTGGCACTCTCTTGTTCATTTCCCTTTTAAAAACATCTCCTTCCTCCTTCTTTTGTCGAAACCTCAAGCCTTAGCCGAAATCCATCACTTCTCAATTCTCTCTTCTTCCCCTTTCTTTCTCTTCTCCATTGTCGAAAACACCATCACCCAAGCCCTAGCCGAGAAACCCCATCACCGATCACCATCTCTATCACTGCCTTTCTCTTATCGAGATCAACACCTCACGAGCCAGCCCCTTCGTCGATCCAAGCCACATGCACCAGCGATCACAAGGCTTCACTGATCGCCCGTGACCTCGCTCTTATGTAGTTGCAGCCCCGTAATCCCGCTCAGTTCCTTGCCGACCGCATCGCTACCCTTCACCGTGCTGCAAATCCATGCCCATCCTCGCGATTGCCCAGCCCTGCACGTCCTTACCGCAGCCTCGTGCATTCGTCCTCGCCAAGACGTTTCGTGCCGCAGTGCCACAGCGAGCAACCCGTTTGCCCAGTAGCTCACCGAGCCGTGCCGTGCATCCTCGCTTGCCTTCACCGTGTTGCTGCCCAGCTGCACAGCCTTGCTGTCGTGCTACCTTGCCTAGACCTGTCCTTTTCGGTTTAGGTAATTTCTCCCGAGCCTCAAGCATTTATTTGCCTAGTTGTTGGCTGCGTAGATATTAATTATTCGTTGTGATTAATTTCCTAGGTAGTTTATCCGTTGGTTCTATAGCTCAAGGAGCATTGTTTTGTGTATTCGTTCTGCTTGCTTTCCAAGTAAGGATTTCTTTCTGGGATTGTATGGGCCCTGCGAAACTTCATTGATTATATTCTGTTGCCTGTTTATTGTTTACGAGCATGTTAGTGGATAGGATTGTATGTTCTATTTTCTGCTAGCATGATTGTTCCTGTTTCCTCATGTTAGTGTCATGCTAGGTCTGTTCTTCCAACATGCGATGTGATTCCTGTTTGAACTCGTAGTACCATGCTAAGCTGTATTTATGTTGTTGAGCATGTTTGATCTATTAGGGAACAGTGTTGAGTATTCTTAGATAGCACTGGTTAGGTTGTCATCATCCAGAGGCTGAGAGCGGACATAACGTACTTTGTCTTCCTAGGTCGGGAGTAGTGAGGATAGGATCCCGCCCCTGGCAGTCGGTATGGTCTAGCTCACCACATCGGTATAAGCATAGTCTGTAGCCTGCTAGAGCAGAACCCTTCCAATGGTGCAAGCCTTCCTTGGACGGTTCTTAGCTTCAAGCGTTCGGTGGTATTCAGGCTGCTACAGATGAGTGCTGAGGGCCTTGCAATACTGTAGATCAGTGACATCGCTTCCGAGTCTTTAGGCACGCGTACCTGGACCGGCGTAGTTTATCTTTAGGCCCCCACATTTACGCAGTTTGCAGCAGCATGCGGTGTGCACGCACACACTTTCGGCGTCGGGAGGAGAGCTCTCTCGGGCTAATGTTCGTGAGTACACCATTTTCGTACTGAGTTTAGAGCCAGACATCGGGTACTCTCCTGGATGTCTTAGAACCAGTTTGGAGAGCTAGTCAGGACCAGCTTTTGAGTTGGTCACTTGGCCGAGGGTATGAGACCTTTGAGGATATCTGTTTGGGATCAGCTTTTGAGTTGGTCATTTGGCCGAGGGTATGAGACCTTCGAGGATATTTATTCGAGATCAGTTATTGAGCTAATCACTAGGACAGAAGTAAGAGACTTCCGATGACTCAGGAGTTGTATTGACAACTCATTCCAGGGATTCTGTGTTAGTAACTGTTTGCATGTATACTTGGATGCTAGATGATATGTTGTTTCGTACTGTACCCCGGTTGGGGATTCTTAATGAGCGCCTTTGTACTCACCCTTATTTTCTGTAGTTTTTCCACCAGGTAACTTGAAGCAGCACGGGGACGGCTAGCGAAGGAGTTGTATAATCGTGGGAGCTGCTGGCGTCACTCTGTTTATGTCTTTTATTTGTTTATTCAGCATGTAGTTGGACACGAAGTCCATAGGAGGATTTTGCATTAGGTGGTTTAAAACTATTTATGGATGTTTGAATAAAATTACTGGCCAGGAACTTACTTTGTTTTTAATAGGTTCATGTTTGGATGATTTTAATTAGGAGTTTTATTTGCATAAGTTGTCCATACTGTTTTAAATGCTTTTACATACATGCATACTGAGTAAGAACCAGGTTTAGGATTGTTTTTAAAGTCGGGTTCTTACAGCTATGATCGACAATGTAGCTTGAACGGAATTGATTTGCACACGAGAAAAACTAAAGAACAATTACCCTCTAATCTACCTTCTCTCAAATTGAAAATACTGAACAGTAAAATGCTCTCAAAATGAAAATCTAGAATTCGAAAAATGGAAAAAATTCTCTCAATTCAAATACGCTCCAGCTTAAATACTCATCCCAATTGATATCGCATAAACAATCAACGGCCGAGATTAGATGCTCCTGCATAGTAATTAACGCCCTTCATTGATACTCGACACGTGTCCTTTTAAGAATTGTCACGCCATTTTCGTTGTCTTTCAACTCAGCTCCAGTTTTTTGCTTTAGCTAATTAGCATTTTGCGAATCTTGCAAAATGTGATTCGCAAAATGTAGCAATTAACGATAATCAGGCTTTTGAACTTATCAACCTAATTAATCACACATTCGTGTATAAATGCTACCAAATCACTTAAAAACCTGTTCCACTCATAAAACTGTAGAACTTTACAAATTGCTAGAATAGTGCTATCGCTAACCATATTTTCTCTCAAATTAGATTAGTAATTCGGGGAGTTTATTCAAAATGTTCTCATTAAAGTAGCAAATACTCTCAATACTTGAGAGTTATCACTAACCTAACCGCTTAAGCGAAGCCCCTAAAAACCCTAACCCTTCCGATACTTCGCTCATATTGTTATCTTTTCTAATTAGTTATTTCGCCTACATAGTTGGTAATTAATCATTTCATCAAACAACTTTTTATACTCGACTCTTGTAGGAAAATGAATCGAAAACATGATAAATCCCTGTGGAGAATGACCTTTACTTAAATTAAAACTTGCTACAACATTGACCGCGTGCACTTACGCATCTTTGGGGAACTACACACATACATCTTTCGCTAGAATTAAGCCCGTATTGTGCTTAGGAAAAGTCCTACATTGTCCACGTCATAATCCTCATTTAATTATTATTTTATATTATTGTGTGTTGGCTTCATCCCAACAGTTAGGATAAAGGAAGATGCATTAGTATCTACGGTGGTTGGTTTTCATTAGCAAGGGTCAGTTGACACCCCACCTGTAGCCCACTTTCCATTCTCCTTGAGAAAGGGTGTGGTAAGGGATTAACCCAACCGTAATCGCTAGACAATGCTTAGTCTTTCGCATTCTTAGAGATAGAGCTCATTTAATCATTAGTATTAGAAGATGCATTATGACTGCTGGTACTGAGTTGCCTCGTGTGCAATGGTTACACACTCGCGCAAGTATATGCGGTCTACAGTAAGTAATAAGTAAATTATCGATCTCCACAGGGACTCTAATTTATCCAAGGAAAAATGTTTAGAATTGAACAATAAATATACGCATAGATGGTGTGATGGTTAGGTTGAATGGTAATACAAAGGTTAAATGATAGTAAAATAGATTGGGAGAGATAAGGCTAAGCTAAGATACTCATGGAAAGTGATAGCAATGTGTAGCAAAGAAACGTGCAGTAAGGGATAACTGACATACTACGCCTTACAAACTTCTACTTCTGCTTCCGTTTGCATCAAGTTTGACTTCCGTCGCAACTTGATTTAATGCTAAACCGACGCTACGTATATAGTACTTACACGTTTATTCCTAAACTCCGATTCAAAGAATTAAAGATTTAATCCTATCCTACTGAACATGAAATAGACTTAGGTTATTTCCTCTTCTGATTCACAACTTATTAGTACGTGTGGATGGCCGGTCGACACTTACTGTTAAGATTAAGCTCCTAAATAACATGCATCAATTATACCCCTTATATTTCTTCTTAACACATGCTACAAACTATTCCACTTTTTCCTAGTGTGCCTTAAGAAAATTAGTTCATCATACAAATAGAGAATACCAATAACGACATAGAAAACATGCTGGACTAGTATTACTGAATGAAATAACCAAAACAATAAATCTCGATTCTCATTTTTTCAACCTCTCTAATCCTATTACATCGATCGCCTTCTATAGGCTCCTTCGTCAACTTTCGAAATATTCCAGAATAGGCACAAATCAATCAACGCAACATCTTTCCTTGTATAAACTTGTCAATTGAGTTTTTGTTTGTCTAAGGTAGAATCTCTTGATTTAAGCAATCCGTCTCGTAACTGTCTGGTTAGTCGACTTCTTGCTCCCAATTGATTCTTTCCTTATTCTACTTGAAGTGTGTTGGTAATTCCCGAGCATAATTGCTCGCGTTCACGGGTCTCGAGTTTTAACTTTGCATTGCGTCGCAAGCGCCAATTTCTGCATAACAGCTTGTCAGCGTAAGCCTTACTAAATACGTGTTAAGTGTGCAAATTCCTTCATTTTAAGCGCTATAATTCACATCTCGCAATTTATTCCCCAAATGTGTAACCATATTGTACCTTTTCTCTTTATTTTAACCTCATTCGCATAAAACCTTAATTGATGACTGTAAACAATGATCTAAAATTATCCTGAATTCTGACTCTATTTGAGAGTTATCACATTAGTATTTACGGCGGCTGGTTTTCATTCATCAAATCAGTTTAAATTCTTAATTCTTAACCCTCTATATAATTAATATTTTCTTATTATAAAAGCTCATTTAATCATAATATATTATCTCTTCGTTCAAGTAAGGTTCCAATGCTAGTTAAGTGAATGCTATTATAGTCCAAATAACTAACTTATTGAGAGTTAACAAACCCCCAACTTAAATTAGTGATTGTCCTCAAGCAATGACACTAGGCTAAAGCTTACTTGAAAAAAATTTCATCATATCAATTTATAATTAATAACAAAGGATTTCTTGGGGTACAACTTTATGTCTTTTATGGTCTGTGACAACTGTTACCTATAATGCTTTTGCGTCGACTGTTTTCCAACAAACCATACTGGGCTTCCACTTAACTCTTCTTTCAATCAAACTTAATAAGAACATAACAGTAACTAACATTTTCTAAGGCGACTTAAACAAATATTTCCTTAAACTAACAAATATTTCCTTAAACTTCATGTTAGTTTTAAGTTTGTGTTGGAATTTTAGTTAGACACTTTCTTGAATACTCTCCTTTTACAACTTTCTTCATTCTAGCTACACTTTTACTTACTTTGCCCAAATTCATAGTTCTTAGGACAATAAACTTGAACATAAAGTAGCACGCCTAAGCAAAAGAATCTGTAATATGATGTGGTAGTTTGTACGCATTGGAGTGTAGAATAGCTTAGATTACTAGCCCTTTGATTCAGCATTTTGTTTCAAAATTAGATAGTTTTTTAGCAAAAAATTGCGTAACCAAATTAATCGCACCTCCAAGCTTAAAATTTTCATTGTCCTTAATGAAATTGCAAGTCAATTCCCCAAACTTAAATTTACTTAAAGTTTAAAGCTGAATATTTTCTTTCGCAAAAGTTTAGCTTTGGAGTGGTATTAATTAGAATTTATACTAAGAGTTTTATTGTCCAATTAGTTAAGATGCAACAAAGCTTCTTTGGCAGATTATTAACATATTTAGAGCATTAGTTGGTCTCAAACAAAACTCTCCATACCTATCAACCCATCAATCTTATGAGCTAGCATGAGGACCTTTGGACCTACAGATTGCAGTTCCAACAATTAATTAGGTTGAATTATTCAAACTAAACTTTCCATACCTATCAACCTACCGTTCTTATGAGCTAGCCTGGGGACCTATGGACCTACAGATTATAAGTTTCAATAATACGAGATTAATGGGACTTAACTCTTTAGCCTGAATTCAATCTTCGTTAAGGTGCACTCTCATGCACTATAAGATAAGTTATGTCCATGAATATAATCGGTCATCTACTAATTGATCATTCATGAGTTGTTCATATTCACAACTGGATAAAACAACATTTGACCCTTGTCTTTTTTTTTTTTTTTTTTTTTTAATTTTTATTTCGGGTGAATAAAGTTTTTACAATATTGAAAAGGGAAAATACACCAGCTGGGTGAAATCACTATATGAGAAAACATCAATATAACTTTCTTTTGTCAAAAATCAGAGACGAAAAAAAAAAAAAAAAACTACAGCTTTGGAGTGTATTGATGTACCATCGACTCCTTGAGAGACTTGAGAACTTCTTTGAAAGCAACCTTCTTTCCAGTCACCTTATCCAAACTAATTGCTGTATGTTGGAATGTCCTCCCATTAGCTTCGACTTCAACCGTAACATGTGATTTACCATTGATACGAGAAGTTTCAGTTTTCTTTAAAGTGTATTTCTCCTTTTGGCATAACTCATGAAGCTCTCTTCTTGGGTGCAACTTCATGGTTTCGGGCGAAATTAATGGCTCTAAAAGTGGTCTTATACTCTCAAACATCTGGTCTTTATTGTATCCAGAGTCGACATATATTGCACCAGCTAAAGACTCAATAATATCCCCAAGAACCTGTATGAACATTCAAACCAATCTCAAAATCCAACGTACTCCGAAGACAAAAGAAATGCATTTGTAAATCAAAACATATAAGACGAACCTTGGGAAAAGAAGTCTCAGACTCCCAACCGTATGTTACTTCTGTGGACAACGCTTCAAAATTTCGAATGGTTGAACTAATGTGTTTGTGGAGGTCATGAGACAAATGAAGGATGTTTTTGTACAAATGAGCTTTTACTGCAGTTCGCGCATAGCAATCATTGCTCACCGATGCAGACCTCATGTCAGTCAACAATCCGGGTGATGTTCCGGGATATTTGTTGTACAAATGCACAGTAATGACATAATCTAATACCGAGTCTCCAAGAAATTCTAATCGCTGCATACAAATGATTTCATTATTTTTTGAGATTACAACAATTGGGGATGGGGGATTCGAACACATGACCATTTGGTCATTGAGTATACACTAATGTCGCTAACTGCTCTTGTTGGCACAAATGATTTCATTATTTAATAAATTCTGTGAAAGTAACCCAATTTTCTATGACACATAATGTCACTAATGTATATTGTGTGTACCGAGGTTACCTGATAACATCTAGGAATCTCTGGAAGCATGTATGAACCATGAGTCATTGCTTCTAACAACAATGTGGGATCATTGAATGTGTAATTCAGCAGAGACTCTAAATGTCTGACATTGATGAGCTTATTGACATCAACTCTAAAACGTCTCTCGTATGGTAAACTATTAAAATGAACATCGATACCAATCCAATTTAGAAACTGTATTGCTGCTTTTTCCCCACCAGTGCTAAGATATGCACCAATTAGAGCCTCGACAACATCAGCTATCCTCTTTCCTTTTATCTTTTTTTTTTTCTGAACATACACTTTTCTCGTACTTGAAAGCACTTCCTCTCTTAATTGGTAACCTCCATGTCCAGGAATAGTCCACGTTTGAGGATCGAAAGCCTCGTTCCGTATAAAGCCCTTAAACATGGAAAAAAAGAATAAAACTCGAATTCATTAGCCTTGTTCTTCAAAACCTTCGAGGACTATAAAAATAATATAACATTTGAATATAGCTTAATGTTGCAGTTACCACAAAAACCATAAGTGATGTTAGACATTAACAGAAATGAAGAAGCCGATGAAATGGGTAGTCCAGATGGGAATACAGAACTGAACTAAGAGAATCATTGTTCCATGCTAACAAATATGACGAGAAAATTTGAAATACATAAGACACAAGAAAAAGGTGGACAAAACATGCTTTTTACAACAAATAATCAACAATATAAGCTGGAGAGTTGAAAAGAAAAAAAACATATTCAACAACTCAAACTTTTACAGTAATTTTGTTTTTGAGACCATCTAAATGCTGATATTGTTACTATAAGGTACATAATGCACTTCATACTGTCACAAATAAGTAAAGTAGTTAACTATGGTTTGCTATGAAATTACCGGAATCTTGTGTTCGCATCCAAGCCTACAAAGAGCAGCATTAGAAACTATCCTATCTTTCTTCAAACTAAGAAGACCCTCATGATCATTTTGAAAAGTTTTAAAAAGATGTTGACCAGTAGCATATTTAAGAAAAGAATCGCCAAGAGTCTCAAGGGATTCTAGATGAAAGTTCTCTTGGCAACTTTTAGTTGTAATTGCTTCCAAGACCTGTGACAAAGAACATTGCAACAGAAATAAGTGTACTATATTGATGAAAAGAACCATACTACATAGAATGCAAGGATATACAACATATACAACAGGCAGAAAAAAATAACAAAAATAAGTATGCAGACATTGGAAAGAGAAGCTGTTCGTGTGACATCCAATGTCACACGAGTTCTATAGATACTAATAATAATATTTATCACCATAATAAATTGACCCTACTAATTTATGAGTGCATGTATTCACCTTAGAAAAATGAAAATACGAGCAAGTTTATATTATTTTATAACTAATTGGAAAGAGTAAAATATAAATGAATCTCCATCCTCATGTACCTCACAACCGTAACAACTGCTTGAGAAATTAATCTTGTGATATGCAAAAAATATAATTAGTAATATTATATATCTTTATATATAAAGAACTTGCCTTCATGGTTGGGATATCATTTTGCTTGCAATGATCCGTATTAAACTTTTTCAAGTTGCTGGCGATTAGCATTGATTCAACTCGATGCATAATAGCTGGAAGAAATGAATATGAATAAAGGGTGCTGATGGATGTGGGAGACATTATTATAGAACAGAGTTCAGGAGGCAGTTCAATTGTTGAATTACTCGATTCTGCCAAAGACCGATAAAATCATTAGTGTTAAACTAAAAGTTCAGAATATAGATTCAGTAGAAGGAATGGAAACGCCCTATGTTCTACTATTTACTAAAGCAAAAAAGAACAATTTCCAGAGAGTTTTCAAGGAGCATATTAATCAACTGATACTCTCTATTATCTATCAAGAAATTGTCAGGTTGTTCAACAAAAGCATAATCTAAAAATGGGCAAAAATACAGCTATCAAATGCATCTTGAAAATGAACAAATCAAGGAATCAGCAACGTCAAGAGAGTAGCCTCTAACATAATAATATAGTTCAGTTCAGTTCAGAATTAATTAGCTTTCTCTTTATCCTTTAAAAAATAAAGAAAAAAAAAAACTGAGAATGAATGTACTACACCTTCATTCTAATTAAACGGATAGGGTTTACGGTCCCAATCAAACTGAGAGTTCATCTCGTCAATAAAATTTATTTAGGTCCCAATTTTGATAACAATTTCGATTTTTGATATTTGAAATTTATGACCGTTGCTTCCAAACGACTTTTACAATGGTTATCTTAAAGAAACATTCGAATTCTTAGTCAAATTCAAAACAAGTTTTAAAAAACTACAGTTTTTTTAGTTTCAATTTTGATTTCTGTTTATAATAAACCAAGCAAGAAAATAACGAAAGAACTGGACTTACTTTTTTCAAACATAGGTAAAAAGTAGATAACAAAACAAATTAACTTTTAGGTAGAAGTATTGTTTATAAGTTTAATTTTAAAAAAAATAAAATAAAATAAAAACAAATTATTGGTTCCTATTAAACAGATGATAACATTATATGATGTAGGGGTTTTGGAAGTTGAAGAAATACCTCCCTCCTTGTGTTTCCTACATCTCTTAAGGTAGTTATGCACAGGAAAGATTCTTTTCCCACACAGTAATGATTGTTTCTCAAAATGCAAGTCAATGCCATGGCTGCAAATTAAACAAATCAAAATTATCAGTGGAATGTTACATCAAGAACCGTACTTCAATCGAACCTTTCTGGTAATAGTGTTTTCTTAGTCTTTTTTTTAATTATATTCTTTTAAATTTAAATTATAATTATTTGTAGTCCACTCATAATTACTACTATTAACTAAATGATGACATAACACGCCGATTGAAAGGATGCTGGCTGACTTAGCACAATGTAACAAGCAAATGAAAAAAACGAGTAAATTAAAACAAAATAAAGTGATATGTGTTGGAGATACTCGCCTAGTCGGCTAGTCCTACATTGGAATTGTAATCGAGAGTGTTAGACTCAAAAGTCATATTTTATTCAATGAAAGGCAATGCCTTTATATAAGAGTTACAACGGGTCTGACGGGCCTAAATCTAATAAAGCAATAAAATATACAAATATATATATAGATTTAATCTCTAACACTCTCCCTCAAGCTGGAGCAAATATATCTATCATGACCAGCTTGTTGCAGAGGTAGTTTATCCGGACTCCATTCAATGCTTTGGTGAAGAGATCACCCAACTGTTCTCCAGTC